>JAMKCH010023546.1:0-38309 GCA_023653785.1 Ophioderma brevispina
ATTAAACAGCACATGAAAATCCAATTTAATACCTGAGATGGCAAGTCACAGTACCCTTTAGACGGGTAAAATTGTGACTGTACCAGGCATTGGCAACTGAAATGAAAATTTGCAAATTCTTCACCCTTTCCTCTTGTGTCATGAAAGCGATATGCTCTTCTTGGGTTTTTCTCAAATTGCAGTTAGTTAACACTACCTGTGGAGATTAATCCCAATAATGGAAAAAAACTGGTGTAATTATTCAATGCTAGCTGGCCAAGTTTAGCACTGCTCTGCAAGCAGCATGTCCACTCTCAATCCCAGCATCAGACGTGGTTGTATTTAGTATCATTCTGACCAGGCTTACCCTGACTATACTGTGCATGCCCATCAACCTTGTGTACTACGAACCCCGAGACCCCAAAACTAGTCTGCCCATGCGAATGACAATAATTTGTGTCCACACGGAGGCTGAAACTCCAGAGTTTTCAAAAACTCTGGAGTGTCGATCGGGTTTTGGACTGTGGACAACATTCAGGGTTTTACACTCCAGAGTTTTATCGAGGAGGGTCTATGGGGTTTTAATTTTATCACCCCTAAACAACTTGAAGTGAAGCTGTGATCAAACCCGATAACCTCCGGAGTGTTTTGTAAGTGTCCTTTGGCTGTGTGGACACTTCGGGGATAGTGAGGCAGATAGGTGACCTCGCAAGGTCAAAATTTTTTTGGTGTTTGGAATATCACGCGGGAAAGTCAATGGCTTCCAAATGTTTACTCCGTCTACAGACTCTTCCGGTATGAGAAGTGAGGCGAATGGTCAGGGGGATGATTTCAGAATTTTGGCCATCGTGTGGAACAATATGGAGTGAGTTAATATTGGAATGTATAAATTTCAAACCCATTTGCCGTTTTGTGACCGTGTGAACCTGGCTTTTGATGTTTGCAATACTGACCACCCCTAAAGACATAACATCTGGGCCCTGGCCAGGTACAGTAGCTCATATCAATATAAATGCAATGGAATAATAAAGGGAAAACAAACAATGTGGGAACTGGACCTATATCCGCAATGCATGGAAAGAAACCTAATTTCACACGACGCGTGGAAGAACTCCATACTCCTCTGTGGCTTTTCCCACCAGTACATATGGCAAACCCTGAGGGCAAGTTTTCTGTAAGGTCGCATGCTTGCCATGCGACTCGTGGCAAAACCCTGAGTCGTTTTTACCCATCGCATGGAAGTCATGACATAGCTAGTGAATGTGTCGCCCGGTGCAAGATGGTTAAAGAGACTGAGATTACCAGGAAGAAGCGCCCCCTTTTTTTGAAACCCCGGTTTTTTGCATATCTGGAATGCGTTTCAATGGATTAGATCACCCCTGAAGTTAATAAGGCCAATACGCCGCCTTTATGTCAATAATATGATATTGTAGTACTTCTGTCGGCACGACAGAAAGTCGAAGCACGGTGTTCTATGGGGCCACTTACGATAGTCCGGGCAGGTTCAAACAAGGTTGCGTTTTCTTTTGTATTTTGTTGTCCTTAAACTTCGGACTTTCCTTGTAGGGTGGTGGTCTACAATCGATCCTGTGCAATTTGAGAGAATTTCGGTATCCTAAAAAAACTCCTCATGTCACTTTTAAATATGGCCATGCATAGCCGTGAGCAAAAATGAGTGGGATCCAGGGCTTGCCTTAGGGGCCTAAATTTGGTCCCAAGGCAAAGCCCCTTATTGGATCCAGTGGGTGGAGCCCCTATAAGCTGTCGGGTTTTAGCAGGTTTGAGTCTCTTCGGATAGCTCTCATATCTTATTTTTCTTGAATCAGATGAACTATACTACATAGCCCCTGGAGGAATTAGAGAGGGCGAGGCTCATTATCATGAAGCAACTGATCTATATTCGCTTGTTGGCTTAGGGGCGAAGCCCCCGGAAGCTCTCAGATAAGCATCCACTTTTTTACAAGAAAGCTCCACTTTTTCGAAAAAAGGTCGAGACAAAAAAGGGCGTGAGGATGTCGTTATCATGTTTGAAGCCTTCGGAGAACTCCTCAGGGTATCCTCCTATCTGAAGCAGAATAAACTAGGCTTTACCTTGCCCGGGCGGAGTCCCGAGGGCAGAGCTTTCGGATTTTGCAGTTTGAGTGCCTTAAGGAGATCCGAAGCTCTCAACTTTATCATGAACCAATTAACTATAACTTCCCCTGGAGGGGTCCTAGGGGACGGAACCCCCGAAGCTCTTGATTTTTTAGTATGTTTGTTGCTTCAAGAGAGCTCATTATTTCTTATTATGAAGCAAATGATCTATGCTTAACCCTCTGGCAGGGGTTCCAGGGGGCAAGCCCCCCTGGAATCTCTCGAGTTTTAACAAGTTTGAGTACCTTAAAAGGGGTCTCAGTTATGAACTATAATATACTACTGCCTGTGACAAACAAGTTTGGGCCCCCCATTTTATTTTCCCCCATGTCATTTCAGCGCACCCCCCCTGAGTGGCACCCAGGCATGGGCCCCCTTTCCCCCCTAGCTATGGCATGCACGCAGTGTTGTGGCAAAACACGTAGTTTTTCAAATTCGATAATTGAACCCAGGTGGTACGCCTGGCGCATGACATTATTTGGAGGTTTATGCGCTCCGCGTTCTGCTGGGATTGCTACATTCACATGCGCACGATTTCCAACTAGTGTGTGTTCTTTTTTTTTTTGTTTAAGCCACATGTATCACAAAATGTAGGTAACAGGTCCCATGGACACGGCTGATAGACATTTCGTAATTTCTACATTTCTTCATACCTCAACAGTATCTGATCACTCTCAAACACGATTTTTTAAAAGTGAACATCGGGAACGGGTTAAATTTCAAGATACATATCCCCAAACCCAATCGACAGGGCTTCTCCTGTTTTCATGACGCTTCGCAAGATGCTGGAGTTGGCCTTGACCCTGAAGTGGGACTCAATTGATGATGAGCAGGAGGAGGAGAGTGTCATTGAGTAAGGTAGACCCATGTGGTATGGCAGAAAGAGGGTAAGAGCAAATTTAGTGGTGGCGTGGGAAAAGCAGGGCCATACACAGGATTATTGGTTAGGGGTGCGGAGACTTTTAAAAATGGATCCTTTTTGGCAAAGGTGGACCTAACCCCTAAAATGGTCTTTTTTGGGACTTTTTGAACATCTCAATCACCAAAAGTGGACTTTCTTGCTTTTCTTCTTCAAATTTTGTCTAAAATGTTGGACCTTTTTATCAAAAACTTTCAGAAACAAGGGGACTTTTTGTGGAATTTGCGTATGGGCCTGGGGAAAATGGATCTATGGGTAGCTTGCACAAATGAAGAGTGTGACCCCAAGCTTGGCCCTGAATTTTTGTGTTTGAAAGGGATTTTGTTCTGGGGGGCGTGGGGAAACCGGTGGAAAAGTGTTGTGTGATGAAGGCACTTGCCTGAAGGATTCATGTGCCTGGGAGACGGTAAATGGTTTTCTAATGTTTTTATTAAATGGTGGATATGAGGCGGTTGTGATGTACTATATAAATAAGTTTAGTGAAGGTGGAAGATGATAACGGGAAAGATTTCCTTGCACGTTAAAGGCAGTGGCGTAACGGTCCTGCCTGCTCTGCGGGGGCACATTTCCAGGTCTTGTGAAATTTCCCTCTTAGGGGGGTCCAAAAGGCCATTTTTTCACCGGTCCAGAGGGGCTAAAAAAACGGCTGATTTAGCATGATTTTTTTGCAAATTTTTTTCCCGGTCAAGTCGGTCGGGGGGGGCAACCTGTCCCCCCTGCCCCACCCCACCTGTTACGCCACTGTTGAAAAAGAGGAATGGTGTATAAGAGTTTTATGAGATCGGTGATGCTGTATGGGATTGAGACATGGTGTCTGATCCCCCCCCCCCCCTGAGCGAATGATATGGGGATTTGAGCTGAGGGCGCAGTAGCGAAAAAAAGCGATGTGTGGTTGTGAAGTTGATAGATCGGAAGAGCGCAGGACCTAATGGAGATGTTGGGTTTGAAGAAGTGACAGGTTGGCCACAGGCGATGGTGTACGTTGGTATGAGCACATGCTGCGGAGGGATGATGAGCATGTTTTAAGAATGGCCCTTGAGTCCGGATGGGCATTTCGGGGAGGGGACGACCAAAGGACATGAAGAGCAAGTGGAGGAGAAAGTAGGAGGGTTGGATTGAAGATGGAGGATGCACTAAATCAGGCAAAGTGGAAGTGTTATATCCTGCCAATGAACCATCAGAGAGTTGTAATCATAGGTGTTATTACTCATTATGGTTAAATTTCCTCTGAGTTGGAATTTTTGTATTGTTGAATTAAAACTCTGAGATATAGAAGCACTATTTGAAAAGGTGCATTTTGTGATGCTAGCTCCTTCATTTTTTGTGTGGTTGCTAGATATCCCTCAAGAAAAGTTATTTCCCCCAAAAAAAAAATTTTTGGGAAAAAAAAAAAAAAAGTTCAATTTGGATATCTCATTTTCGTGTTCATAGCAAATTTTGTATCACACTGCCCCATATTGGATATTATGTTTGTAATTTTCTGTGCACAATGCTTGGACAAACATGCAAATTGGGAATTCCTCCAATGTAATTAGAAGTTTCTGTAAATGGAATTTAAAAAAAACACTTTTTTCAAGGCATATGCACGATGGTAAATTGTCAAGGAAGTGGGATCCAACGCTAAGCCAATAAAGTTAATTGAAGAAATTGATGACATTTACAGGAAGGTGTGTTACCGTGTTCCCCAGAACGAACTCTCCCAAGATAATCTGAGCATTTCCAAATAGGCTTGCTCTTACAGCTGTTGCTGGGCACAGAAATTCCTATTAACTTTAAACACTCCCCCCCCCCCCCCCATTTTAAAAGAATTCTGTATTATACCGATTTGTGCTGCTATAAGGAACTGGGGTGAGTTTTGGGTCCGATCCCATTAGGTGAAATAGGGAGAACCATTTGAATCTATCCAGATCGCTTTGCTGCCGAACATACAAGTGACTTTGAAAGAAAGGTTCCAAGTATAAAACTTAATTTTGTTTAAGACTTGTTCTGAATTGAACTTTGTACAGTTTTGATACAATCGTTTATTAATCATTCACATCACTTCACTGTAAAAATCAGTGTATTAGGAATGAAACTATTCTTGACATCTTCGCTGTATCCTCATGGAGCCATATTGAAAGAATTTTAGGCCTCTGAGCATATAACACGGTATGTTATATTTATCCTGTCTGGTTCTTCACAGCTTCTTAACTGTACATTGACAAAGTAATTCCACGATTGTTTAACTCAAGAATTTTAATTTAGGCGACTAGTTACAAAGTTGTGTTTGCGGTTTTTTATGTGTTTAATCCAAGATTTTCATTAAAAATATTTTATCCAACATGCAGTCAACCGTTAAACTACTTGACTATCTTGAATGATAACCCTTGCAGCTACTTAGAGCGAAATTTGGATGGTGCAGGTGATGTCACAACAGAGGGTGGGTGCAAAACTGAATTGAAGGAGGATTAAACTACCCATCCAAAACAACTAAGAAGGTCAACAAAATGAGGGTGCACTATATACATGAAAAAATGGTGACATCTAACAGTAGTGTGGAGCCTGGTGGAGGAAGCAATACCAGATGGCAGCATAGCCGCTTTTCCTTAAAGACACTATCAGTGATTTGCAATCAGCAATCGAAAAAATCATTAAAAATCAGATTTTTCAATGTATGTGCAATACAGGTAGCCTAACATACCCTGCAAATGATAAGACCAGAAGCAACTAATAAGGACAGATCGGAGAATTTAGTCATTACTGTCCGTTCGACACTTACACAAACACGTAATTGATGGAGAATCGTATCTTGGAACACTGCCGTTTTATTCCTTTTCTGTCAAATTTACGCTGGAAAAGATAACTTATGAGAATTCTACAGACTTATCCTTCACTTTGAAGCTATTCCTGCACATTTCAAATATTTTTTCAAATCACTGATAGTGGTCCCTTAAATGTAGCTACATTGGCAGTTCAAACATCAGTGGCTAGGATATGATTCAACACACGGATTGAGCGAGGATAAATGGAAAACTTGTACGAATCAAGGCACAAGGGAACATTGTATTTGAGCTGGTGGTCCTAAGCGTGAGAAGTATGCAGGCTGGACAAACCTGGAAGTCTGGATCTTTACCAGGTAGTGTATCTTGAAGAACATAGTAGATTGAGCTAGGAGTCGGTGTGGCATGAAGGGGTTCCCATTCGATCTTACTGATGAGAGGAATCACATGGGTAGTTCGACGATAATCTGCATAGGTGAAACGGGCGGCAGCAGTTTGAACGTGCTCAAGCTATCCACTCTCCGCTGTAGTATGGGGGGTTCCATGCCTCAGATGCATATTCTAATTGGTGGTCAAACTTAAGGATTTGTAGGCTCTTTTCTTGACTCCTCGTACATGGACCTAGAGTTCTTCAAAGAAGGCTGAGAGTTTGACTGGCTTTTTGGTGACATTTTGGCATGGGTATTCCTGAAATCAGATGATAATGTAACACCAAGATAATCATGATGATTGACTCTATCCAAAACTTGTCCAAAATGGTGTACTGGAAAGGCTGGATTTCTCTTCTTTTAAATACTGAGGATTGCACACTATCTATGATGGGTATTGTACTATTGTATTGTATTAGCATATTAGTTAGGTAACAGTATGAATTAATGATAGGCCCCATATCACTGGTGGACAGTGCTAAAAACATTGTCATATTCAGAATTCCATATCGGGCACAGGCCTTATACAACTAGTATTTCCATTTTTTAACATATGTTACATTCAGCCGCCCCCCCATTGACCCTCGATGATTTGACCACTACCCAGCATATGGACCATAGATCACACCTTATTTAAGAAACTCACGGAAAAGGAGTGGCGCAAATTTAAATGCTGTGGCCCCTCAGAAATAGCCTATCACCCGTAAAAAGTAAGGTTGTTCCTATATCGTGCAAATCGAGTATAGTGATCAGCATTATACTTTAGTATTGTTCAATGTTCCAATTTAATGACAAATTAAACCTAGAGCACGTGTTGGCACAACAGCTAAAGTAACTGGACGCATGATCAGAAACCATTGTAAATCGAAGTTCGAGCTCCGCTGCAATCCCCTGTTTGTTTGTGTCCCTAGGAAAGATACTTAAGGTGCATTTCGGGCTTATGATATTCGAAGGAAACAAACAGGCTCAGTGCACCCATTGGATTACACGCTTTATTCCGCTCATAGTATAAAATGTGGTGATAAGGAATAAGCGTGTAATCCAATGGGTGCACTGACCCTGTTTCGTTCGTTGAATATCATAAGCCGGCATTTTGTGATTTCCCACACCTCCTTGTTTTAATTAGTGTTATAATAATAATAATATATTGAATTCTTATAATGCGCGACAAATCCACCGAAATGCTCAGGGTGCCTTAGGCTGCTACAACACAGAACGACAAAAGCTTTATGGGAAGAAGTCCGATTTTAGATGAAGGAGGACACCCAAATTCTCAGAGAAAACCTGCGAGGACGGGTATGGATCGGCAACCAAATTCACTTACGACCCAGGCTCCGCAGGGGATTGAAAAGGGCCGCATTGGTGAAAAGCGAGTGGATGAGCCACTAAACCAGCCTTCCCTCACTAGATATCCTTGAGAAAATATTATTCACAAAATTTGAGTTGATCCCAATCTTGCGCTTTCAGTCATGAGCAAATGCTTGGTTCCCACCGTCCCATAGATCAATATGCTGTAATTTTTGTCCGTTTACGAACAGAAAATACAAAATTGTGAATTTACAGATGCGCCGATTTTCAACCGTAGATTGGTACAAAGACTAGGCTAACGTTTTTCCAGATATTTCCAAAATCATCCACTTTTTAGGTAAGCCAGAAGTAGTATAAATTTTGATATCAGGTGAAAGGGACCTATTTTTCTCATTGTCGTCCCAAAATTTCAGCTTTTAAATCCATTCTTTCTCAAGGATACAAATAAACTGTTTTTTTGTTTAACCATTTTAATTGTTAACTTTAAATATTAGCACAGTAGTGAATAGGGTGTTGCACTTTGCATTATTGCAAATTTGTTTCCCACGGTACTTGATGGTCACTGCGTATGAGTGTATGAGTGTCATATGCATGCTCCTCATATCAAGAGTAGAAAACATGACAGACAAAAATCGAAACAAGCATCTTTAATCTCAATTGTCTTATTGGCCAGCTGCCAGCCTAGATGAATGTAAAGTAGTGTGATGATTTCCTGATGGCAGCGTAATAATAATAGGCACCAGCGCGTTGGGAAGCCTTCCAAAAGGTGCTATACAAATGTTGGTATTATCATTATTATTATTAAATCATTGTCCCTTTAAAATAGAATAGAAAGGATTTCCTTGACTTGAAATCTACTTTGGCTGGATCGTAATCGATATATTAGCCAACTTTAGCAGATGGTAATCCGACAATCACAATCAATTGTTTATGATGACCATTGTTACATAGTTGTATTATGTCAACTAAGGACAAATGTTTCATTGTCCCCTTTAAAATAGCGTAGAAAAAAATTTGCATGACTTGCAATCACTACTCTGGCTGAATCATAATGACATCAGTTAAACAAATACCAGGTTATCAACAAGTACATGGTAATCAGATTCACAATAATCTTTTATGAGTCATCATTCTTTCACTATTGTATATTTCTTTCATTTGTAACACCTGAGGCCGAGGTGTTTCTAGAAGTTTCCTTTGTTTCAGTTTTAACTATGAATATATTCATACCGTTAATTTTTCCAAAAGGATCCAGAGACCACTTCCCAAAAAAAACACCGGTCCGAATGAATATTCATATTAAAATAAGTCTGTGACCACTTTCATAACCGTTAATGATCGAAATTTGAACGAAAGAAGCACAATGAATAATGATGAAAAGAAAAAAGGCTCGAGTTCTTCACCTCTGTGTTATTTCATCTTGTTTCTTGTCAGGTGATTTTCCGAGGGACTTGTTCCAGTTTTTACATCTATTCCTCCTTTCCTCCAGTATGTATCGTTTCATGATTTTTCAGATTACCAGGATGATTAAAGGACTTGTATGTACACGGAGGAAAATTTTCTCTAAGCTGTGTGTTATTTTATGTTGTTTCTTGTCATGTGATCTTATCTTCTGAAGACTATTACAGTATTTGCATTGATAAGGTTTTCTCTTGTGTCATTTCATGTTGAGCCTTGTGACCAGATTGGCTGAAACACTTGTTGCAGTATGTATATTGATAAAGTTTTTCTCTTGTGTCCTGTGTGTGTCATTTCATGCTTTTTCCTGTTCCCAGGTTGAGTGAAAGACTTGCTGCAGATGACATTGATGAGGTTTTTCTCCTGTGTGTGTCATTTCATGTTGAGCCTTGTGACCAGATTGGCTGAAACACTTGTTGCAGTGTGTATATTGATAAAGTTTTTCTCTTGTGTCCTGTGTGTGTCATTTCATGCTTTTTCCTGTTCCCAGGTTGAGTGAAAGGGATTGTTGCCAGTATGTTTACATTGATGGGGTTTTTCCCTTGCGTGTGTCATTTCATGTTGAGCCTTGTGACCAGATTGGCTGAAACACTTGTCACAGTGTTTTACATGTTGTATTTTATCCCACTTTTTTTTTGTTGTTTGGTATTTTGTCGAGGGTTGAAATCAAAGGAACGTAACTCAGCCAACTGAAAGAAATATTCAAGAACTCTCTTTTAAAATTCTGCTGTAATACTGCTTTTGAGGATGTGATGTTAATATTTCTTTAGCAATCTCTTCATTACTCAAAATGTTAAACATCTCATAGTTCATATATGTACTGTAAGCAAATTTTAATAATGAACAGCAGAATTAAAGAGATTCTTGACTTTTCTTTCAGTGCCGAGTTACAACATCCTCTGATTGTCAACCTTTGATTTGTTGTAAGGTGAGAAGGGCCGCAAACTTTGTGCCAGGCATCAAAAGGTTTTAACGAAAGCATGTGACTATTTGTTTTTAGGTATTAAGTTGAAAAAGGGACTGTCAGCAAATATCCCTGAAAAATTTAACAACAATAGAGTTAAAAGTGTTTATGCTATGACTCCATCAATAAAATAACCTGCCACAAGGTGGCACTGAAGAATAGAATGACCAATACAATTTTGAGACAAGAACAAATTTAATTGTACAAATTTCTTTGGCTAAACAACTTCTACTGCAGGATAACTAAATGCATTGACGTAATTATTATTCAACTGATATTGATAAAACGTTCATTTATTTGGTGATCAAATACATTTTAAGCCGATATAAGATAAAACTAAGTCCTCGACAAATTCCATGTTACGTAAAATTTTAAATGCATTGTTTGCAACTTGCTTGTTACATTCTGAACTTTATTAAAGTAAAATATGTTTTCAACACAAAACTCAATAACAATATCAGTATGTTCATTCTGTCATTCAGTTTTGGGTTATAACTCTTTGAGTGCTGTCACAAAACTATGATGATTGATTAGCTGTATTCCAATGTTGTCTGATTTGGATGCAAGGTGTTCGTTGATCATGTATTCCCAATTTCATCTTATAAGTATCTTAAAATGCATGTTTATTACCTGCTATTACCAATGGAACCATTCATTTGTTAATATTTGTTGCAATATTAGTCATTTAAAGTGACAGCAGGAGATTTTTTTTAGGATACAAATTTCTCTCAAATTTCACTGGATCGGTTGTAGACCACCTACCGAGAACGTTTCGAAGGTTTATTGGACAAACAGGTACAAAAGAAAACCGCAAACCTTGTTTTGAACTTGCCTGCTATCGTAATCGTTCCCCATAGAAAACCTTGCTTTGACTTTCTGTCGTGCACGACAGAAACTACTAAATTATCATCTTATTACATAAAGATGGCGTATTTGGCTTATTCACTTCAAGTGTGATCTAATACATTGGTAGGCATTCCAAATATGTAAAAAACTGGGGTTTGAAAAAAATTGGGGGCGCTTCTTCCTGGAAATCTCCTCATGTCTCTTTAAAAAACAACAGTAAACTGGTGATTGGACTTAAATTCATATTGGTTGTTCTGCACACATACAGTGCCGTATTTGTAGTTACTAGCCTCTCAATTTGGTAAAATTGGTGCTGCGGGTTACTTGATTTCTGGGGTGATAGCGTAAAAACGATTGACTCCTTAGCTAACAGTCCCTTCTTACCTAACAACAAATAACAAATATTCACATGCTTTAGTTAAAATCTTATGGTGCCTGGCATAAAGTGTTGCATTTTTTTTGGGGGGGGGACCACTGTACATTGATATGGATTTTCTCCTGTCCTGGTTAATTTCATGTTGTATCTTATCACAAGATTTTCTGAAGGATTTATTTCAGCACTTACGTTAGTAGTTTTTCTTAAATTTGTGTGTCATTTCAGCCTTTTCTGTTCTCAGCTTGGGTGCAAACCGACTTGTTACAGATATTACATTGAAAAGGTTTTTCTAAGGTGTGTGATCATTTCATGATGTTTATTTTTTTTTTTTTTTTTGGTTGTTTATTGTCCAAGCAAGAGCGAAGGAATTATACAGTATGTACATGATGAGGTTTTTCTCCTGGTGTGTCATTTCATGCCTTTTCTTGTTCCAAGTTCGAGTGAAGGACTTATTACGAATGTGCATTGATGAGGTTTTTTCCTGTGTGGGTCATTTAATGTTGTTTCTTGTTACCATAGTGGTTGAAGGACTTGTTCAGTAGTACAGTGTAATGTTTTTCCCTGTGTGGTGTCATTTCACTGATGATTTTACTTGTCGATAACATGGGTGACAGATGTTACAGTATGTTACATTGAGAAGGTTTTTCTCCAGTGTGTGCCATTCATGCTTTTACTGTTGGTCACGCTTTGGTAAAGGACTTGTTGCAGTATTTACAGTGATGAGGCTTTCTCCTCTGTGTGTCATTCATGCTTTTTCTTGTTACAGATTGAGTGAAGGACTTAGTACAGAATGTACATTGATGAGGTTTTTTCGCCTTGGTGGGTCATTTCAATGCCTTTTCTTTTCCAAGTTCGGTGAAGGACTTTACAGATGTGCATTGATAGGTTTTTCTCCTGTGTGAGTCATTTCATGTTGTTTCTTTACCATAGTGGTTGAAAGACTTGTTACAGTATGTACAGTGATATGTTTTCCGCCTGTGTGTGTCATTTCATTATTTTCCTTGTCGCAACATGGGGTGAAAAGATTTGTTACAGTATGGTACATTGATAAGTTTTTTCTCCAGTGTGTGCAATTTTTTTTTTTTTCATGCTTTTTCCTGTTGTCAGCTTTGGTAAAGGACTGTTGCAGTATCTACACTGATGAGGCTTTTCTCCCGTGTTTCATTTCTGCTTTTTTCTGGTTCAGCTTGAGTGAAGGACTTTTCAGAATGTCACATTGATAAGGTCCTTTCTCCTGTGTGTCCATTTCATGTTGTTTTTTGTACCAGATTGGCTGAAAGTGCTTGTTTGCAGTATTTACATTGATGAGGTTTTCTCCCGTGTGTGTCATTTCATGCATTTTCTTTAAACAGGATAGTTTACAGGATTTGGTTATCAATATGTACTCCGTGAAGGTTTTTCTCCAGCGTGTGGTCCTTCATTCGGGGCTTTGCTCACTTGTTGAGTAAAATCTTTACTACAGTGCTTACACTTTTGTGATTCATAGACTTTCCAGGCTTTTTCTTGTTACCAAAGATTTGTTACAGTATTTATCTTGAGGACGTTTTTTCCTCTAGAGGTTTCATGTTTCTTGAAATCTTTGCTCCTTTGCTTACTTAGGCGAGGTTTTCTTACTTCTGTGTCACTTCATGTGTTTCCTGCAAACAGATAGGCTGATGGACACCTTAGAATGGCAGTATTGTCATGCTTCTTACCACTGGTCGTGTCCCATCTTTGCTGTCACCTGGCTACCCATGTTATCTGATTTACTTCTTACTTTTGCCTTCTGTCGACGTACATTTTGGAACCGATGTGGTAAGCTGCACACAATCGGCCTTAGGTGGGTCATGTGGGTATCATACCAGTATGGTTAATGTTCAGTTATGATAACGAATGTGTGACAGGTAACGAGGGATGTCATTAATGAACCTCCTCCTGCAGTACTTGCAGATTGATCTGCAGTAAATCCACTGCTTTCTGGTATCTTCATTCTTAACGTAAAATAAAAATAGAGATTTGTTATAATGAGTGAAAAATTCATGGTTAAAATAAATAATCGGATGAACAATAGTAATTTTATGATACATGAAATGTGCCTGAAATGTGAAAACTACTTGTTCACCAGGTTCATCTCTAAAGATTCACACCAGTAAGGTGTACAAAAACCTCCATTTGAGGCAATGCATTGTGGGAAGCTATTGAAATCTTCTCTTCATGAAATGTGCCTTAAAATTTTACTATATCTTTTCCTGGAACACAATATTGCCTTTAAAGTCCATAAGCGAAAAAATGTGAAGGTAGACCTTCACCGGGGGTTAGGGTGCCATCAAAGTTGAAGGGTAGGGCCCAGGGGGTGCTTGCCAACACAAGAACATTTTATGGTACATTTAAAAAAAAAAATCTTGCACAGTATGCATGTAAGACTAGTCACTTGTGTCATTTAGAGCTGAAAAATAAAGCAGTAACGTCTGACATTTTCCTACCTCTCTTTAAGCACAAAAATGGAGGTTCAACTCTATTTTTCTGCTGAAAATGCCAATTTTTGGCCATCTCAAAGACTAATTACAATTCATTGTGTCACTGTACTGGTATGTGGTAACTTATTTTGGTATCAATAAAAGGTGAGGACATAGCTGTCCATGATATCAAAGTCAATACATAGGTGATTTATAACAAATTCCGAGGGGGTGGGAACCCACACCCCTTGGTAAAAGTGTACAAAAAAAAATGGTAAGAGGGGCTTCATAACATCTGCACTTTTATCCCCTGGCATTGAAAAGCAGAGGGGGATATTGCAAGGGTAAGCATGTCCGTATGTATGTGTATGTGTGTTCAGTTTGGTTCGGTTTTCGTTTCCGAGTCTCCTTCCGAAAAAGTTTAAGCCAAGTTAAAACCATCATTAAGTTTTCAGAATCTCCATCCTATACTTTTGTACACAGCTCAATGTACCATTAAAACATGTACCTGAGACAGTGACATGAGTTGTTGAGGGACCATGACATGAGTTTTAAAAGCCCAGGACATGAGTTTTTTCTGGGAGGCTTCTGATTGGCTGAAGTAGTCTAGGGATGTTCCATTCTTTGGGGGTGTTCATTATTGTGAATTTTGCTGTCTTACTGTTTGAAATTTGTGGGTGGTTATTTGGTGTTTTGGTCCATTTCTCTGGTGGTTGGTGTCTACTGGCTCCATTTTTCTTTGGTTTTCCTAGTGTCAACTGCTTCAATTTATTTGATGCTTCCTGGTGTTCACTTTTAAAAAATATTGATAGTCCCATAAGTGGTGTTTTACTTTTCACTAATGTTATAGGATCTAGGTATTTCTAAAGTAAGATTCTGAAAACATAATAATAATGATAATATTGGATGGATTTTTCGCAGGATACAAGAATTATCGGTCTACCCGCTATGAGTTTTGAAAAATATTGCACTCGCGCTTGCGACTCGCACAATATTTTAAAAAACTATAGATGACCGATAAATTCGTGTATCCTACTCAAATCCTCAATATTATATCAGACTTGGTGAAGGTGCAATAGGGGGTTCCTTGTATGTGGATGATGTCAAGGTCATGGACCAAGGTCAAAGGTCAACTGAGCCGTGCCAGTTGGTTAGGTTTTTGGTTTCTGGTTGTCTCTGAAAAATTGAAGTACGATACAAAACCTAAATTAGGTAGAAGGTGCAATCGGGTTCCTTCATATGGTGTTGAGGCAAAGGTCACATAACAAAGGTAAAGGTAATAACAAGGTCAAAGGTCATTGCGGTCATATTTCCCTTTGGTTAGCTTTCATTTTTTTGAAAATGCTTACATTTCTTAGATATTATTACATAAAGAACAATGTATTGAATTTTGATGCCCTGCAACTGACAACTGTCGCCAACTAACCAACGGGTGTATAATGCCATCTTGCCAGGGGACTCGTGCAAGTTGACTTGCTGTATTTTTAAAATAGTTTTATCATTACTCATGTGATGAATGCACAATGATTTTTTTTCACGTAAAATAATATGCTGTATCTTTTAAGGTGCATATTCCGATCATCTTTGGGACCCTCCCTGATTTACCCAGAAGTGTTGAATTTTGGTATCCGATGAACGGCCGTATTTTTCTCATTGTCATCCTGAATTTGAGACTTTCCAAATTTCATTTCATTCCCAAGATTTAAACACAAAACCACTATTTTAATAGTTAACCATCAATCAGCGCAATAGTGAATAGGGCGTTGCCACTATGCATATCTTCTAGCATCAAAATCGCAAGTTGTTTCCCACGGTACTGATGGTGAGTGTGTACAGATGTCAGGCTCTCATATCAAGACGAGACCGATGGGCAAAAATCAGAACAAAATGGTCAGCCTGGACGAAAATAAGTTAGTCCAGATGGTACTCATTTTGACTAACGTGTATATTAGTTTTACTTTTCAACAAGTGATATCAAACAAGGACAAACACATATTGAGAATGCTAGGGAGTCTCATGTATAACCGACATATTGATTATTGCGAGGTCGAATTGCCCATAAGTGGGAGAGGTTTGTGGTCTTCATCCATGATAAGTGCCAAAAATGCTGCCCAAAATCTGACACTAAATACCACAATTTCAAGAGATACAATGACAAAACATCTTTTACTGCACAAAGATAGGGGGATGATTACATGACCCCTCCTCCACCAGTCATGAAAGTGGACGATATCCCCCACCCCCGGCCGGATCTCTGCCACTGCTTATTACCCCCATAATGAGATTATTGACATTGAAGGCCCGAATTTGCATATTCTTAGTATTTGCAGGGAACAATGTATAAACATGAACCTAATTTATGCGAACCTTTCAACTTATATCGTCATGTTATCTTGGGCAGGTATGTGGAATATTGGCCAGATATGCCCAATATGGATTTTTAGCTATAATAATGACGACCCTAATTGCATTATTATGATCATGAGGATTCCAGCTTGATCTTTGACCCTCGGAAAACAGGTCCAGACAACTTATTGTGCATTTATCAAACAGTATGGTTGAGATATATCGAAAATTGTATTTTTCTGTAATGGCGATACTAATTTGCATAAATTTGAATAAAATGAATGGGGACACATTTTGATTTTTTACAACATAGCTAATGTTTTTATCATTTTTGTGATAGAGATGTTGATTAGAAGCAGGGTTTACACTAGGTTTGGAAATAGGTGTCTACCTTGGATAAAATTGTTTCCCTGAGGGTGCAAAAGTGAGTCGTCTTCAAATTAGATGCGTGTCAGTTTTAACAGATTTGAGAAGGACTGACAAACAATCCAAAAATAGACATACAATTCCAAAACCTAGACTGGGGATATTGAAAAGCTTACCATGATGACCCCTTATTACTCCAAAAGAACTGGAGTGGGGTGTCTTGAATCATCGTTGGGACGGTGAGAGAGGGTTAGTGAACTAAAAAAAAGGATGTAAATACAGTCAAATTCAAACATTATATTTATTTCACAGATTGCTGAATGTAGAAATAATTATTGTTTGAGTGAAAATGATACAAATTGTGACCATGTGCCAGAGCAAACTCTGTCATTGGTGTAGTTTTAAGCGGCTATTTTTTTGCGTTACTAGACGCAAAATTTTACCTATCTAGACCCAAGGCGTCACCTTGGAAAAGCGTGTCATAGACGCAAAAACGCTCACTAATGTGAACCCTGTTAGAAGTGTATTTCACGAACACCCCTATATTGCAAGGTCACAGGACCAGGACACGATCGCTATAGCTTCGTCCCAGAACCCCAAAATTTTACGAAGTGGCTTTTTGGTGTCAGAAGATACTTTTGATATACCATGTGAATCTTAGGGGACCAAAGGATGTTTGGTTTGACAAAAAGTACCAGACTTTTGGTCAACCAATATTAAAAGGGATGAGCACGATTAAGGATATGAAGTGTTAGTCTTTGATAGATGGCTTCAGTCCCAAAACACCGTCGTAAAGTTCGCGCCGATATTCAATCCATTTTTGATGTGGAGCTAAAAACGTGATTGTGAAAGGCCATGTAAAATTAATATTGTCGACCACAAAATGGGCCCGCATTTTGCTCATAACTTCCAACCAAACATCCTTTGGCCTAAGATTTCAAAGGTAAATGAGAAAAATAGTAGCTGTCTTTGATAATCTAATGTTGACCACTTCCGGTAAAATCTGGGGCTTCTGGGGACAAGGCTATTAACGATCAGGGGCCATGGACCTTGACATTTTACAACAGTCCTGATATGGGCTTACAACAACCTTTTTAGCTCTCCAGCAATGGATTGATATATCCATACAAAAAATTACAGATGGGGTTTGGGGTCCAGTCATCCAATCAGATAAACCATATAATTAGAGAGACACAAGAAGAATTTTGCGAAAGATGTCATCAATTTTTTTTGGTGAAACCAGATTTTTGCATATTTAGAGGAATGCTTACATGTCATAAATCACAAATAAAGCGGAAACGCGCTTTACATCAATAAAAGATGATATTTTTTCGTGATGACAGGAATTCGAAGCGTGCTTTCTAGGCCTTCTTAGGATTAGCACTGCAGACACAGTGCACCGATGTCGTTTTGGTTTCTTTTTCTACTTGTTGTAATAAATGAACATTCGAAAACCAACCAGGTGCAAATTTAGGAAACTTGTAGTCTAAGAAAATCTCCTTGTCCACTTAAATCGAAGATATGCCACAGGTAACAATTAACGGCTGACTCAGAGATTCACGATGAGGGCGCACTCATTTCAAACAAATCATTGTGCTTTGCATACACATATAAATGCTTTTCCATATACTTACTACTGTTGTGAAATAACTAAGCTCAAATCCAAGTCCTTATATAGAAATCACAAATTGTTATAAATTCTCCGATCCGGAATTTTTGTTATATTCGGTGTCCTTATGGCACTGTTATACTGTGCATATATGTTTACTGCATGAAAAGGGGAAAACTGATTCATCTCTAATTTTGGAATTAAACATTTTAGGTGACTATCTTAGTTCTAGATAAGGACCAAGAAAATAAACTGTTTGATGACCTTTCACCTCTAAAAAATTTTGGGTTGGTAGGTCACTTGATTTTTTGTAAGAAGACGAATATTTCTAGTAAAGAATGCAAAGCCTGGTTTTTGACAGTATAGGCCTAGTCTGTACGGGAGCTTAAATCGTGAATGGAACGAATTGTAAATTATTTCTGCAAATTGTGGACCATGGGCCAATACGTACAGAATTCCACTTGGACACTGCAGAATCAATAAACAGAACCCTGCGAAAGGTCATAGAATATAAGTGTCCCAAAGACAGCAGTAACATACGAAACAGCGTACACGCCGACATGTTGTTGTTTTGAAACTTTACTACCGACCAGTTCATATACAAATGGTATTTCAGCGAAATGAAGTAAACTCCAAATACCAACCCTTCATATTCTTCTATTTTTTTAACATAAACAAGATTACTATTTATTTATTTTGTAAAATCAAATGTGATTTAATTCTTTTCGATGTAATAGGTATATTGTCATATTTTACCTGGTGTTTTCATTGATATGTGCACGAAACTGTCCATTGAAAACCGTTTGGTTAGTATAGCTAAGCAATCGGGCGATCGCCAAGTTGAGCGAAGTACGACAAAATTTGGCGCTTATTCCCCATTAAAAAAATCCTACCCACAATTTGGTTAAAACTTCAGATTATATACATATTATATCACCTTTTAATCGTCCGTAATGATGGTAAAAATCCAAGTTCAAAGTGCATAAATCGGACTCAAAAGCTGCTGGATTACTTTCCATGCAATGTTGGACGTGCATCCCAATATTTGATGTTACTGACACATGCGAGCAGCCATTTCGCTTACTGGCATGTGCAAAAGCCACGCTTCAACTTTTCGATTAAGACGACCGCAGGATGTCAAATTCTGCTGTCAGTTTTTTATGTAAAGTTACTGTTTTTTAAAAATTGTTATGTATGTATGTAAGAGAAAGGCTATAATTGATACAAAATTGTATGCAAATCTACTCATCACCCATTTCTGGACTATATTTCAAGATGGCAAATGGGGAATTTCCCCTGAAGCTGATGGATGATTTTCTGGTGATGGTGTGTATCTCAAGGGTGTTTGCTTTATAAACGAGAGCATCAACGCTGCATGTAAACCCTTGCTTATGATACAGCAAGTATCTCCAGCCTGTCTCAAAAAAACTGTTTACAGTGAAAAAGTGCCCTCTTTGGCAATACAAAATATTAGTTGTTACATGATACTAATCACCTTCAAAGGCACAGTTTATTAGCTTTTAAATGCCGTTTGTTCTGTTCAAATTGTCTGTTGTAATCCGAGATGTGTAAGTAAACCACCGGACGAGACAGGCGTGGAAGGCCAACTTTTGTGAACACCCATGACTCAATGACTGATAATCTCTCCACAGATACGTTAGACTGTCGATATGGTCATTTTCAATGAATTTTCATATTAACAGAAAAGCAGGTGAAAATCAGTTTTTGTAAAATGGAACACAACACAGAATTTGAATTTTTGTAAAATGGTAAACATTGGTCTCTACCCCAGGTGGTGTCACTTCCTATTCAAAGGAGTAACGCATGATCGTTCCCAAGTCAAAAAATACGGGTCCTTTTTCGCGTAGTTTCAAGTACATTCTCAACAAATTTGACCCCTTTTTTACCTGAAAACGGTACCAAATTAACCTTTAAAAACAACTTTTTTTTTGCATTCAAGATACACCTTTTACAAAATCACCCCTTTTTTGGAATTTTCAAGAACACACACAAAAACATATTTTCTTTCAAAGATGAACTATGTTATCCTTTTTACCTGTTCTAATACCATCTTTAAGCCTTAGATATGAGGAAAACAAAGACAGAAAGTACACTGATTCAAAGAACTGAAAGGAACATTGAAGTGCTCCCAATTTCAAAATATCATTCGATAAAAAATAGACTGTATGAAAACAATTCAGGAGTTAAGTCACTAAATTGCTATGTGCATTGAGCACAACCATGCAACAAGCTACAACAGTTAGCACCTTATTATCATGACGTTTCTTATACAGCAAAAATTTACATCAGAAGAAAAGTCAAGGAACCTTTCAAATATAAAAACATTTATACTCCTGGAGGACGTCGCTATACGCACACTTAATTGACCCTGATCCAGCACAAATTCATCGCACGTCGAAGCGACATTGGGAGACAAACGTGGCACCTCGACTTTATGGTCAGCACCATGATGTGATGAATTCAAGAGTACCCGATGTCATGGGTCCACAGGACCGGCTGCATTATGAGATCGCTTGATATAAAGACCCATGGAATCAGCGGTCTCTACCTGGGGCACAGAGTTGGAGTAACAAAAGGACCTTGGAAGCCCCTGCTGACATGATTGACATGAAATGTAAACAAAGGGGATAGACTTGAACTTTAGCGGACTTGTTCCCAGGGAATGAGTTGTCGATATTTTTGGGCAAAACTAACAAAAATGTAATACTGGATTAAAATAAGCGAGAAATTGGTAAGATTTCTAGGATTTCACATTGTCGTATTCTAAAAAAAAATATACCTTGTTCAAAAATATTGAGTACATTGTTGACAAACAAAGGACCCTTTTTTTACAAAATCGAGAAATTGGTAAAGATTTCTGGATTCCAAATTTTCGTATTCACAAAAAAATAAAAGAATTAAAAAAAAAAAAAAAAAAAAAAAAAAAAAAAAAGGACCCTTTTTTTACAAAATCGCGTACATTTATGTTCGCGAGCATATTTTCAAAATACACCCTTTTTACGAGAAAAAGGGAACGATCATGCGTACACATGGTCAATATGAGGACACCACTGGGGTCTCTACTCTTATGCCAGGACATACAAAGTTGGGTACAAAAAAAAAACATTCACACAGTGTCATACAACTTCTCCAAGATCCAGGGAAAAATCGAATAGGTAGTAGAAATTATGTTTATTATTTGAAGAGACGATAAAATAATAGTGTGAAAAGACAATTGGAATCTCTATTATGGGAGATATAGTAATTGTCTATTTTTCACAATATTTCAGTGCCACATAAATAAGAATACATTAAATTTAAATAGTCTAAGGCCTGATCATAGTTTTGTGATAAAATAGAGAGTATCACTATTTGTTATATTTATATGTTGCAAAAACAAATTAGTTTCTACATGTAAACAAATGTTTGTTGAGGAAAGGTAGGCCCTAAATACTTTTCTGACCAAAGTATTGTTCAGCTAAAATCCCACAACTAAGAGTCCTAAGAAATGAAAATGACTTGAAACTAATGCTAGTTGAAGAGTCTAAAAGTTGAAAACCAAGTATGGTCAAGTCCCAGGGTCAAGTGACTATACTGAAATTTTACTCTGGGATGAAGATATTGACAACCCCTATTCCTTGGTATGGTCTTTCCAAACCAGATAACATTTGCAGCTCTTAATTTTCCACATAGAATGTGGGGGAAAATTGAGTGTAGTAATGGCTAAAGCGTAAGTTCTGATAATGAGACATTTGATTCAATTAAAAACATTAAGTTAACATTATGGTAAAAAAAATAAAAAAAATAAAAAACTTGAAATTTAAAAGAGATATGTTTAAACATAGTTTGTTCAAATATCCCTCTTCCCAGAAGGTAGGGAGGGAGTTGACCATGGGCCTGTTAGTATGGTCAAATGCCTAAAGTGCTAAAAGGTGGTTAGTAATCTTTCAATGCTAATTAGTTGAAATGGTTAACTTGAAAGACATTATACACAGATTGATCAAGAAGGCCCTTTACTTTTAGCATACAGTTGCACACTGTAAATACTTTGCCTCAATGGTATACCTTCGCCATCCACCATAGAAAAATGCACACAAGGCCGAGGACTTTTCAAGCTAAAATTACTGGACTTTGAGTGTAAAAAAGACTCCAAACGGACAAATTACACCCCGATTTTGGAGATCGCTCTATACGTCCCTTGACTCGGCTCTCCCTACCCACTTCCAAAATTCGTCACCATTACGATAAGAAATGTCGCCCCGATTACAAAACACACACAAATTGGGACTACATTCCGCGGCGTCATAGCTATAACCTGGTTGCTAGCACAGGGTTAAAATCCAACTTTAAACTGATCATGTAACAGAAAAGTCCCCGATACTGGCCCCGCCTGGACGGTATAGGGTTAGACGTATATTTAGACACAAACTCTATGATTTGGGCTGCCTGAAGGGGGTATATATAAGGGGCCCAAATTCATAAAACCTTGCTAGTTAGTGGCAACTAAGGCCTAGTAAGATTCTAAAATCCCTACTATGCAACTACTAGAGTGACACTAAATGAAATTCATAAAAAAACCTTACTAAGAACCTTGCTAAATCGTAGCATAATAAGAAAATATAGTTGCCAACTAGCTCAATCTTTTTGTCTACAGAATTGGTGCTTTCGGGCGGAATTGCAGTGTGGGAATGTAAATTCAATACATTAAATGACTACCCCTTTTGTGTTGAGTCTGGTCATTCGGAGAATTTAACATGCTTTGATCACCTGGAAACCCATGATCAAAATGATGCCAATATAATTGTAGTAGCTTCCGTATATAGAGGCCTGTAAACATGAGCAAACTAGAGTTGGCAAACAGAAGGATGAAACTCAAGCACTGAAAGAAATATTAAAGAATTCTTAATTCTGCTGTAATACTGCTTTTTAGAAATTTGGTTGTTTTAATATTTTTAAAAAATCATAGTAAAATTTAGTTTTTTGAGGTTTTTTTTAAAGCTCATATATGGTATGTACTGTAAGCAAACATTATATAAATTAGTAAACAAAGAACAATTTTAATTATGAATAGCGAATTAAAGAAATCCTTAATATTTCTATCAGTAAGGTTGATAATGATTTTCATTTCAAATAATAAGCATTATTTTGGGAGTATTGACACAAGTTCCTCCTGTCCCTTTCCACTGATTGCTATTACGCATTATGTTAATCAAATGAAAATGAAGACAAACTTTATCATTTTTTATCAAAGGTATTATTGTTTTAATTTAAATTTAAACATAACTATAAAGTCAATAATTTGTAGCAATTAACTTCAGTTTTTTAATTGTCTTGTTAAAACTATTTACAGAAATAATAATAATTCAAATATTGTTTTTCTTTACCTGATTTAGTTGCCACTAGTGATTAGAGTTGCTCTGGGTCAACTCTAAATTTAGCAGGATTCTTAGAATGCAACTAGCACTAGTAAGGTTTTATGAATTTCAACTAGTAATCAACTAGGCTTAGTTGGCAACAAAGTCCCATTTTAGTTGCCAACTAGGCTTAGTAAGGTTTTATGAATTTGGGCCCTGGTTTTCATCGTTATTAGAACAACATTTTAGAAAAAAGTGATTTATGTCCATAAAACTTCTCAAAATTGAGATTTTCCACTCTCAAAAAAAAAAAACGCGACCCGGATTTTTCGATTTTTTGGGTCGGTCGGGAAAGGGCAATCAAACAATTTTTTTTTGTTGGCATAATTACAATTTTTAATTACTACACACCAACAAATTATATTTCAAAATCTCTGAGTCAGCCTTTATAACGGCATCTTAGCCAAATGTGTTGGAACACGACTGCGCTTTTTGCCGCCGCGATTACTCGCCGTAGTTCTCTTAAAGAGATATATAGGCAATCATGTCAACTTGGTTTGGGAGGCGGGAGCATACTCTATCCATACACCCCTCCCTATCCCACCAATCAATGTTGGGTTCTTGTTGGGTGGCAAGAACAAAATTTCATGATTGTCCAGGGGGAGGGGGGAATTTTGAAGTAGGGGCCTATAAAAGGTTTCCAACACTTTTGGCTAAGATTGTGGTCTCATAATGAGTAAAAATAATAATAATAATAAATAGCCAGAGATTTATAATATAGCGTCCCTTATACTATTGCCTCTAAGCGCTTTCTAACAAATGGCCGCTGATCACGTGGCCAATCATACCATAAACCATTTAGCATCATTTCAAGGGATGCTGCAGATCGGGATCAGCACTTTCCTTATCAGCAAACATACTCGAGAATAAACGAAAACATCGACAACCAGCGGATAATTTCTTGTCCCGGGAAATTACAAGACGCTGAATCTCACAGGGCTCGAACGCATGCCTATACGCATGGATGAGCATACACTGGAGTGACTTGACCACAGTGGTGGCTCCAGAATCGGAAAAGCAGGGGCGAAAAGCAGAGTTAAAAATTGTGTGTTATCAACAACAATTTGAACATCTGCTTCACATAACTCTTTACACACATTCAGTTCAATTTTCAATCGGTCTTATTCAGCAAATGTGACATCGCAGCATGCCGGCGGAATTGCATACATAATAAATATAAAAGCATAATTAAAAAATACCAAAATGATACCATCTAAATATAAAATAAAACACTAGTTAATTACTCACCACACAACCACACACAACCGTAAACAATACCAAACATATACACATTTTCGTTACATGTCCACTTGATACAACAATAATCCAACTTTAAAGGTGCAACGAGAGATTCAAATACAGATGTCCCGAAAAAATGTGAAAATTATGATTTGAGCACTGGTGTGTAAAGCTTTACATCAAAAATATCCCATCTGAAGGATTTAAGCTGGGAACTGTTTTCTTTGGTAGAAAAATTGTGAAATTTCTAATTTCGTATAGGAGCAACTTACAAATTCAACCTAATGATTATTATATGGACATATAATCAAATGAAATCACCTATTTTCTCTGTGTGTAAGCCATTCTGGATCCAAATACATGGTAAGATAATCTATTGAGTGTCCTATCTATATGAAAAAATAACTATTATGACATAATATTTTTGGGTGCTTAAAAATCTCTCGTGGCACTCTTTACTAAAAGAGTCTTGATGATAAACCCCTAATTTGCTGATAACTCGCAAGTCTTTTAACGCCTCCTTGTCCCTCCAGCTGCGTTTTCGATTCCTGAAAACTGCCACTGACCTGCCATGTCAAGCATGAGGAACATTGGAGGAATCTTCACCCCTTCCTCTTTGTCATAAAAGGCTCAAAAAAAAGTTTTTCTCAAAATGGTTAAAGCCGGCACGAGCACATTTCACAAAATATGAAAATTTCTTCCCATTTCCTTTTGTTCCTCTCAAATGTCGTAATCTCAAAGGGAGGCCATGTGGTTGTAAAAATGAAAAAGGGCGAGGCACAAGTCATAATCGTTTTGTTCCCCTAAACATCCCTCCTCCCCCCGCACTCAGATAGGGACATTGCCATAGATAAGACCTCCAGTATTTTGTAGGCCAACTTTTAATTTTCCAAACTTTAAGTCACCAAATGTGTATGTACATGATATTTTTGACTCGTAACCCCTATATTAAAACCACAAAGTTATAGACCGATCAAACATGTGCAAGTGGGAAACATTCATACGGCGTCGTGTAAGTGTGTTAATCGCATTTTCGTCGTCTCTGCGAATTAAGCGGTCGCCGGCGACGCGAAATTATAAAATCGTTCTGTTTACCCATAAGGAAGCTGATTTTGGTCTTATCATTTCGGGTTGAGGGCTTTTTTTATATAAAAGCTTTACAACATGCAAAATATCGATTTGAAAAATCTTGAGGCGCACTATTTTTCAATGTGCCAGTGTCCCTTTAAGTTGACATCTTACCTGTGGATAATTGAATGATGCAAGTTTAATAATAGATGATACTAAACCGGTGCAGTATGGTGCTAGCAAAGTTATAGAAACGCAGCTAAGCTCTGTGGCAAGGGGGGGGTTCGAGAACGTCCTGGTGTGCTCAAGGGCGGGGTCATAGACGTCGGAGGGCAGTGTCTGTGCAAAGCCAACCTGCTAGATACAAAATACAAGGAGAACGGGGTTCTCAACGGGACAAGATATGAAGTAAATACGAGGCGGACCAGAGGGAAAGAGCGAAGGCCGGTCCAGAAAGAGAGAGGATAGCTCAGAGGGGGGGTTGATGTGGGTGAAGAGCGGGAGAACGGAAGGCTAGAGGATTAGAAAGTCGAGAAGGGAGTGTGGGAAGGCCAAGAACGGGATCAGAAGGCGTGGAATGAAAGAGAGCAGGGGTCAAAACGCGTGGGACAGGTAACGATATGAGTGATAAAAGAAAGCAGTGAAGGTTGCGCTACGTATGAGATGGCAGTTGCGAGGTCAATCTTAGGTTCGTGCCTTTTTGTTCTTTTCGTCCGTCTATGTTGTTGATGGTGAGGCAGACTCTCAGCTAACCACATGCAATCCTGTGTCAGCAACCAAGTTATACCTTGACTTGACTGTGCATTGCACCTCAGCCTTGTGTAATATGATTCCCAGACTTTGCATTGACCTAAGAATCTCAGACTGGAAATTCCCAGAATATGAACCCTGAAATGCAAATTCGAGATAAAGGCTAAAAAAAACCAACAAGAATGCATCTTATCTTCTGAGGGGCCATGCCCATTATTGCCTGAGCTGTGCAGTGGCAGTTTATGAGATATTTCTTTTCAAATTAATTAACAGTTGACATCACATTTAATGGCTTTGTTTCATGTCATATGTCAATAAATGCTTAATTAATTGCAAAGAACATCAGTCACCACCTGTGATCAGTCACTCTAGGATTCAAAAATAGGTTTGGAGGGGGGGGCTCCACTTTATTTTGGGCAGGTAAGTGGGTGTGCTTCTTGGATTTCAATTGAGGTTCGGGGGGGGGGGGGGGGGGGGCTGATTTGCGGCCAAAAATTGAGTCTCCCAAAGCGAGGTTTTTCTGAAAATTCCAGAAGTTGATTCTCTCAATTTCTAGCTACATTTTTTTGAGTTTCAACAGCTGAGAAAATTTGATAAAATACTTTGGACAATGAAAAGTAGGGTCTCTGGGAACTAAAATGTCCTAAAATAGGGGTCACTGGAACAGAAAGAGCCTGAAAATTAGGGTCGTATGGCGGCAATCATACTCATACTACCAGTGGGCATAACCATTTGGGGCCGGGTGGGGGGGGGGGCAAGTTTTTCCCCTCTGAACACAACAAATTGGGAAGAGGAAGCACAAAATGGGAATGGAAAAATGAGGAAGAATAACAAAGATCAAGAAAAAGAGTAGAAGAACAATGGGAAGACGCGAGGTAATGACAAAAAGAAACTGGTGGAAGAAGAACAAGAAAGAGGAGAGACCCCCGCCCGCGGGGCCGACGCCACCGGGCACGGGCAACCCGCACTTCAGCCCCGGCAGGGAGCCGCATGCCACCCGGAACCGGCACCCTTTCTTGTCGTTTCCCATGCCATTATTGTGCACTTTGTTGGCTCTGAAATGCTACTTTTTTAACCTTCTAAGATGGCAAAACCATGAGCTTCAGAGGCCCCTGCCCCTGGACCCTCCCCCATGGCCTAGAGGCCGGCCCTGGACCCCGACCCCGTGTAGGCCTTTTGCGGCAAGAACCTTCGCAACACACACCCTCAAAACTGGTAACAGTGAATTGGGAAACCTCTCTCTTGGGTCCCCCCCCCCGCCCCCGAGGGACAGTCTGGTTATGCCCTGCAAACTACCACCATCCCAATATGAGAACCCACCCCCCCCCCCCCCAGGGATTTGGAGATAATGACAATCATCACTCACTGCCCAGGATGTTGGTCACGCTCAACTTTTGAGGAATGCCACCCACCCCCCTGCAAGTTTAGAAGAAATTGAAGAATAGTTTTAAACTCCTCTTAATCCGCAAAGTTTCTTTGCTGGAAATCTATATTTATGAATTTTTTTGGTACATTCATTACTTTATTGGAAGTTTCTTGTTGTGAATTTTCTTTACAATGATTTAGGTAAAGCTTCATTCATTTAACAGGCCGGATTTACAGGTTGCTGTTGATACAACCCTGATAAACACCTGGAATAAACTTTAGTTCTTAGAACCTGACTTTTTGTATGATTGTGTGTTTCCCATGTTAGGGAGACGGAGATCCCATTATAATCCCACCCCTAATCAAGCTAATTTCAAGTAAAAATAGATGGACTAACTCAGGTCGTTCAGTAATTGCCTAGATTGCATTTTAATCCTTGGGACCACTCAATATACAAAACGCATTCAGACCAACAACTATGCGATGAGATTTGTTGGTGACCAACATGTAACTGTTACACATAGAGCTAGATCCGAAAATAGAGATGAAATTAAAAGAACCTTCTTGTTCAGCAGCAGCATAGTCCAAAAACCAATTGTTGATTGTCCTAGAATGACTTTTTAGAATTGGGTCGTTCGGCAGGTGACAGGTCGGATCTGAACAACTTTTTTTTTTTTTTTTTTGTTAATGTCCTAAAGCAACTGTATTGAAAACATGTTTGTTTTTGTTATTAATAAGAAGTTAAATCAACACTAAAATCAAGTTGATTCTTTACGCACAAATGCATCTTTGTACATTAGGAAACCACTACATGCGAATAAACTGTTTAAAAAACATCATTTTTATTTCCATTCAGAAAGTTAAAAAAAAAAAAAAAAAAAAAAAAATTAGGAATTTTTCAATTAGGTTCGTTATTCTTTTGCATAGTAAAGTAAAAAAACTTTTTCCGATTTCCAAATTTAGGGTCGGTCGGATGAGGCCACTCAAACATTTTTTTTTTTTTTTTTTGCTATTGTGTTCTTGTCCATTTAGGTCATCATATTTTGGTTGACACTTTTTCAACTTCTGGATGTAGCTTTTCAAGTGCAGTGACCGGATCAAGTTCTGAATTGGAATGCTCATCATTAGACAAGGGTCTTATATTTGGGGTAAGAGATGAAGTGCTAAAAGTTTCTTGTTCAGGAAGTTTTGTTGGCTGTAGGGTAAACTGGTGTTTTAGAAGGTATAGCATTAATGAACAACAAAATGGTATTGTCCTACGCTATAAGCTGGTTCTCCTGTGTACACTGCATGGGCATCCAGAAATTATCTATTCCCTCCCCCCCACCCCTCTCAGTGACATTTCAAAATTGGAAAATGACTATGGGAAATCCCACATCACTGTTTTGACAATCCGTGCTGGGAATTCCCAAGCGTTTGACAAATCAATTTTTTCTCATGTCATCTTTCAGTGGTGTTTCTGACAAACGGGAACGAAAGGGAAAAAAAAGTAAGTTTTTTAAGATGGGATTTATTGATTTTTGTTTAGAAGGACAGGTGTTGGGAATTCCCAGAGATCATCGGGGGGGGTGGGTGTGTAATTTCTGGAATTAGCCCATTCTAAACTGGAAAACAGGGTGTACCAAGGCACATGCATTAGTTCGTGATAGAGAAATGTAGTACCAGGTATAGGCTCTTTGTAACATAATCTTAAATTCTTGCAAATTCAGTCCAAGAAAGTGGCATTTATACACATAGAATTTGCATGCTTTAAAACGACAACACGCAAAAATCACCAAAAATTGCTGTGAAATCTTAAACATCCGGAATTTGTTGAAACTAGTAGGCTTTGGTCGCCTCAATGGCTTAAAAGGGAGAAAAGTTTCCGTATGAGGTCTAAAAAGGAGAACAGCTTTCCCAAGGGTCTAAAAAGTGAGAAAAGGAATTCTTATTGTGTCTAAACACAAGAAAGGTTTTATATGGGGTCACAAAAGCAGAAAGGTTCCTATGGTGTCTAAAACAGGTATAAAGGTTCCATATTGATTCCATCGCTCAACATCAAATCTTGAACTTTTTAATCTTTTATTATTTTATTATCATGGTTAATCTTTATTTTATCTATTTTATATGGGACCTGGTACATTTTTACCTATTGTTTATTGATGTAGTGATCTTGGCCAGAACATTTGCAGAAACATTTACGTTAACATCAAGTGCAACATTTTCTTTCATATCAGAAACATTCAGTTTTCTTGCATAATTGAAAACCATGTTTCTCAAATTAAAAAAAAAAATTATACTACATTTTGTTTACTTTATAAGTTTCCAGTACACTTGTTGGTAATAATTAGAATATCAAATTTCCTGTTTTGTATTTTTGTAATTCTGTGGTGTGCATTTGCCATTTAATACCCTTTTTTATCCCCTTGTCCTGAGCTCCTGGCTTTTGCTAATCTGGCTGATAAGAACTTCAAAAGAGGTTAAGACACTGGCACCTTTTAAAAATTGCGCCTCAAGATGTTTTCAAATTGATATTTTTTGCATGGTTGTAAGGCTTTTATATACATTAGCCCTCACCTGACAATGATTAGAGACTCAAATCAGCGTTTCTGGGGTAAACAGAACGATTTTATATTAATGTCGCCGGCGACATTAATTCAGAAGACAATGGCATGGTGTGTTAACACAAGAAAAAAATGCATATTTTTTGCTTTTTTTAAGTTTTTTATTTTTTTCTGTTTTTTTTTACCTTTGTGGTTTTAATATCAGTGAGTACGAGTCTATAGATTAAACATGAATATACCATTTTGTTGATTAAAGTTATGGTAAACTTAAAAAGTTCGCCTACAAATTTACCTGGATGTCCTTTAAACTCTTATTAATGTCCTATCTGTTCTTGAGTAAGTTTATTTTTATGTGTAAATGTATCTCTATTCCTTTCAATGGCCAAGACTAATCATTTGAGAGCACATGAGAAATTTCATATTTTTGTGGAAATGTGCCCAGTGTCCGCTTATACTAGGAGTTATAGGCTGATTTGTCCCTTTTCAAACAGGGACAATGACATTGCTTTCCATAGTGTTAGAAACATGGCAAGATTTTGAACTCAATGCTGATGTCGAATAAGCAAAGTTATAGGAGAAAATTCTGCACTTCTTTACTTTTTTCTTCTTCCGAGTGTTGTTTGCAGCAGCCGACCAATCATGAACATACATTAAGTCCCGGTATTGTAGGTTACAACGCTATCCGCTTTGTGCTTTTCTGTCTGTTTTGTTTACTAAATGCCAATAGCCGGCACAATCCCAGCTTCCAATGCCGAATTTCAGTTGGGTGAGCGCAAACACAATAGGTAGGAATGAAAAATAAAAGCTACTCCAGCTTCTTGTAGGGCTCAAGGTCGTCTGTTTTGCTGTCTCGTGAAATTATTAACTGCATTTTAAATTTTTTTACAATGTTTTGTCATGATATGTAGCTGTCTATGATTGATTAAAATGCTGTTGCAATGGTTTGCCAAATGTTTTTTCACAATAGGATGGTGATATGAAAAAGATCTCAACATTTGTATGACAAGGAAGGTTTTTATTATCAAATGCGTGATAAAATTTACTGCAACCAAAAATTCTAAAGCCCATGTCCGATCGCTAATAGCCTTGCCCCAGAAGCCCCTGTTTTTATCGGAAGTGGTCAAATCTTGAAATATGAAGAAGGTACTATTTTTCTTTTCCTCATTTACACCCTGAAATCGGGGCTAAAGGATGTTTGATGTGGTTTTATGACAAAAATATGCCCCATTTTTGGTCGCCCATATTAATGTACACATACACTATGGGTATGACAAAATCAAGCATTTTTAGCTCTCGCATCAAAACGGTTGAAATATCGGTGCGAAACTTGACAGATGGGGTTTTTGGGGCTGAAGGCCATTCTATCTAGATGACCCTTTTAATATAACTTAAACTGGAATCAGCCGCCTTGAACTACTTGAAAAACTAAATCTTTGGGTGTTTTTGCCATGATGTGATAATTTTCTTCTTTGTTTTATTTTATTTTTTTTTCTTATTTTGTTTCTGGTTATTCCCACTAGTTTTATATACCATTTTCAGTTTTTAGTTGCTTTTCCCATATGATCAATATGTGCAATTACCATCCTGCCAATGACGTTTTTAGCCACAGGTATAAAATTAATTACTTGTCAAATTTGGAACACTGCAAACTGGGGGGGTGCTTTTTTTCTAGAGGTTTCTTTCAGAAGGGCTTCAGCCTAAAATAAATTTTATAGGTATAAAATTACTTTATTGAAGATTTTTTAATACTGAAATCTCAGTTGAATTTTGAACCAAGACAAATCTTTTAGTCCAAAGTACAATCTTAGGCCATTTTAGGGGGAGCAAATATTTCCTTATGAATGGCTTGGAGTGGTTATTTTAAAGGGAAGAAAGTCAAGTGATAAATCCAGCATCTTTCATTAGTGAAAAAGATGCTGCTGATGCAAGGAATAGATTTCTTCCTTTGCTCATTTACGCAAGACAGCTCAAGTAGCACGGACACAGTCAAGTTCGAGTTTCGGAATAAGTCTGAGACTAAATGCTACATTGTGAACATTAACTCTTTTATGTAACTTTGTTTTGTTAATTATTTCCATGTTTATAAGGAATCTGAGTAATCTGTAGTGACGCAAATTTCTGTCACTTTTTGTCACTGATGAATAAAGTCCGTCAACAACAGTGCAGATAGGGGAAGTGTTTGTAATAGTGATTCTATGTCATTGGTTCACCCACCTTTACTTATGAAATGGAGCATCATCCGGACTTATCTCTTGATACTCTAAACATGAATGAGGGATTGGCTTGGAATTTAGAATGCGAAGTGTGCTAATGTTTTGGTTGTTTTATATTTTGTAATAATATTCATTAAATTAATGTTTAAGAAAGTAGCCATATTAGCATTGAAGCAAATATTATTGCATTGTGGGTCTAACATTGTTTGCAATAGATTGTTGAACATAAAGGCATGACCTGATATGTGTGTGGATTTGGTGGATGAAATAGATGCATGGTAGCACCCACACGCACACTGTTAAATAAACTTTAAAAAACAGCTTCGTTGTGACTGGCAGCTGGACTCACAACGTCATAACATAAAATAACTGTAGCCGTAAAATACAAGACCACTGTAGGGCACTAAATAATGGCGTGAAATCTCAGCTCAAAAGTTTATTTTTAGGTTTTTTGACTTGTTAAACAATATAATACTTAAACATATGTACAATCTTCTGAAACCACATTTTCACATTGTAGCTTGTGACAAATTGTATAATACGTCACCACATGCATTGTTGTAAAAAAAAGTTTATATTTCAACAATTTTGAGAAAAAAATGCAAAACGAAGGGAAAACTTGATACAAATTTAAACCAGAAAAGTCCTTTGTTTATATGGTAATCATCATCAAAATGAGTAAACTTATACATACCTTACAAAGATTCGAACCAGGCCTTAAGATTACAAGTCCCGAAATAATTATAATAACAAAAGAAGAATGGTTTTTAAAATGAGTTTAAAAGTATTTTTAAAATAAAGGGAAAAAATAGATCATTTCATTTTTTAATGACGTTACTAGCGACGTTTATTTAACACATTTGATAGATAAAACGCTTTTCATAGTTCATATTCTTCATAAAAACAATTAAAGTGACAAAAGAACATAATCGTAGGAATATAATAACGGTCAGCGTATAATTACTACCCTTTTCAAAATGTGTGTATTATATTAATTTTCTAACTACTGTTTATTTTTACAATTTTTCTCGTGCTTCCAAATTTTAATTTGTATGTTAGGTATAAATAACAAAGCGGGAATATTATTGAATAACCGGGGTTTACCGTAATTTAAAATAAATTCTGCTAAAATTAGGAACATGTTAACAGGGCACTGAATGATATGGGTAGTAGCGTATAACAGATGATAACGAGTAACCATATAACCTAGTAATGGATGGGAATAATCCCATTATCCCCAAATCGTTGACCCTTTTGACATATCCTCTGTCCCTATGACAGACTTAAGGTCCTTTCATACTAACCCGTCTATGTTGTGTTTGAGTTGTGGTGCCTTATAATGGATCACGTTTCACACGCAATGCACCGCAATCCCGTAAAATGATTTAACTTCATTACAGTCCCCCGCAATGCAGTATTCTGGGAAGATACTGCAATTCTGAGCACTAGCAACTCACCCGTAATCCAATGCAGTGATGTATGAACGGACCTTCAGGGAGCATCCAGGCAGGACCGACATAGGTATTGTTCCTTTTGTAACCTACAATGATTACACAGTTTGGTTGAAAAGCTATCGTAGATCGAAAAATAGCTATGAGGCAAACTAGGTTTGCCTTGTAGTTGGCGAATTGACACACTTCCCCTGCAATCCATATATTGCATATTTTTTGGTGCCATTTCATGAGCTGAATTTTGAAAACGTTTCATATAGAAGTCCCAAGTATGGCCAATGAGGTATTGCTATTTATTGCTGTATAATGGTGTGCATAATCCCGCTTGACAGATCAATTGTAATGACCCTATTGATTCTTGGACTTCTATAGGAACGTTTACCAAAATTTTGTATGCAAATCCAGCTACAGCTAAGTTTGTGTGTTTTTTTTCAACACTTGTGTGCACTGCTATCTCCAGGGAAAGATGTAATAAAATATTCATATCCTTTTTTTTTTTTTTTAATATTGAAATTTAAAACCATATTAATTGTATATGTAAATATACCATTCTGATGCCTATCCACAGAAAGCGATGGCCTTTCGGACCTAACGTCTATAGATAATAAGCTCAGTTGGAAAAGCACCGTTCTAGTAATACTGAGTCGCCGCCCGGTCAAATCCAGCCAAGTGCACTTAGTTTTTTTTTCAAACACTTGCGTGCACTGGCGATCTCCCAGGAAAAGATTAAAACTAATTCATCCTTATTTTTACCTGGAGAACTAAGTATTACAAATTGTCAATCCAAAACACAATATAGATTGTATTGTAAATATACCGTTCTGATCTTATCCGCTAAGGAAAGCGATGGACAACTTTCGGACGATACAGACACAAACAAACACCTACTACATGACATTTATCGCTCCTCTACTAACAACCAGGCGTTAATAGCTCAGTTGAAGAGCAACGTTCTAGTAATACGGATGGGTCGTGGTTTCAAATCCTGCCAAGCCACATGGGGTTTTTGTTTTCTCAACACTTGTGTTCGCTGGCTATTTCCAGGAAGAATAAAATATTCAAATAAAATATCCAACCACTTGCCGTCGTTGTAATTGTTAGGTTTTGTTGATGGCCAAATAATCTCGAGCCTTACTTTGTCATATTGGCAAGAGTCCAGAAAAGAAAGTGATGCTATAATTAGAAGTACATCATTAAGAACAGGCAAATCAGATATTACAAGGTTTGCAAATTACACATACTATTCAAACAAATCTCAATAATACCACAATCTGAGAAAAAAATCTCAAACTTCTCTGGTCAGTTTAGTGTATTGGCCTTCTTTTGTCATAAATGGAGTAAAACTCTCATATACATTAGCACTCACCTGAAATGATTTAACAGAACCAATCGCGTTCTGTGGGGTAAACAGAACGATTTATAATTAATGGTCGCCGGGAACATTAAAAAAAAATTCAGAGACGATTGGAAATGGTGTTTAACACAAGAAGAAGAAAACGCTAAACCGTAGGAATGTTTTCCCATGGTATGACCCCTGTTTGACACGGTCTGTGACTTGTGGTTTTAATATCAGTGAGTACGCGTCTATGAGATTCATGTAATATACACATTTGTTGATTTAAAGTTATGGAAAACTAAAGTTAGCCTACAATTACCTGGTGTCTTTAAACTATATTAATGTCCCTAGCGGTTCTTGAGTATGTTATTGTTAGGTGTTTAAACTGTATCTCTATTCTTTCAATGGCCAAGACTATTATTTGAGAGCCAAATTGAAGAAATTTCATATTTTGTGGAAATGTGCCAGTGCGCTTTAATGAGGGAGTATAGGCTAGATTACATTTTACAGGGGGGACAATGACCATTGCTTCATAGTGTTTATGAAATACATGGCAAGATATTGAACCTCGAATGAAGGATGGTCGAGAAGCAAAGTTGTATGGGAGAAAATTCTGCACTTTACGTTTTCTGCCGAGGTTTGTGCTGCAGCCGACCATTTCAATAACACATGCATAAGTCCCGGTATTGGCGGTTAACAACTCTCGCAGCTTTGCTTTTTCTGTGTTGTTTTACTAAAGCCAATAGCCGGCACATCAGCTTCCAATTGCATGATTTCCAGTTTGTGCGCAAACACAAATAGGTAAGGAATGAAAATAAAAGCATACTCCAGATTCTGGTAGGGCTCAAGGTCGTCTGTTCGCTGTCTATGAAATTATTAACTGCATTTTAATTTTTTTTACTTTACAAAGTTTTTCATGATATGTTAGGCTGTCTATGAAAGTTAGTGATTAAATGCATTTGCAATGTTTGCAAATGTTTCCACAATGGGTGATATGAAAAAGATATAAATTTGTATGACAAGGAAGGTTTTATTTCAATGCGTGATATAAAATTTACTGCAACCAAAATTACTAAAGGCCATGGTCCGATCGCTAAAGCCTTGTCCCCAGAACCCTGATTTTAACCGGAAGTGGTCAACATCTTAAATATGAAGGAAAGCTACTATTTTTCTCCATTTACCCTCTGAAAATCGTAGGGTAAGGATGTTTGATGTGGATGTTATGAGCAAAATGTGCCCATTTGGGTCGACCAAATTAATTGTACACAGTACTCTATGGGGATGCAAATACATTTTTAGCTCTCGCATCAAAACGGGTTGAATATCGGTGCGAAACTTGACAGATGGGGTTGGGGTTTTGGGGCTGAAGGCCATTCTAATTAGATGAAACCGGTTATACATACTTAAAACTGGGATATCACCCTTAACTTGAAAAACTAAATCTTTGGGTGTTTTGCCATTATGTGATAATTTTGCTTTGTTTTATTTTATGTTGTTTATATTTTGTTTCTGGTTATTACCACTAGTTGTACCATTTTCAGTTTTTTGTTGCTTTCCCAGATTAGTCAATATGCACAGAATTACAAATTCCTGCCAAGACTTAGCCCAAGGTAAAAAGAATTACTTTGTCAAAGCTTTGGAAACACTGCACAAACGGTGCTTTCTTCTAGAGGTTTCTTTCAGAAGGGCTTCAGCTAATTAAATTTATAGGTATAAATTACTCTAGTGAAGATTTTTAAGAAGAAATCCTCAAGTTGAAATTTTGAAGAACACCAAGACAAATCTTTGAGATCTCAAAGTCATCTTTAGGCCATTTTAGGGGGAGCAAATATTTCCTTTTGAAGGTTGAGTGGGTATATTAAATGGAAGAAAGTCAAGTGATTGAAATCAATCTTTCACATTAGTGAAAAAGATGCTGCTGATGCAGGAAATAGGCTTTCCTTTGCTCATGACGCAGACAGCTCAAGTAGTAAGCAAGGACACAGTCAAGTGCGAAGTTTCGGGAAATAAGTCTGAGACTAAATGCTACATTGTGAACATTACTCTTTTGTATTATCTTTGTTGGTTTAAATGATTCATTAAGGAATCGGAATAATCTGTAATTGAAGGCCAAATTGTCAATTTTTTGTCATGAGACTAAAGTCCTTAAACAACAGTGACAGGACGAGGGGAATAGTGTTGTAATAGTGATGCTATGTCATTGTCACCTGACTTTGAAAATGGAGCAGCATCAGCCGGAAAATTAGCTCTGATCGCTAAACCTGAAGAGGGAATTGCTTGGAATTAAATGCGAAGTGGTGGTAATGCTTGTAGGTTTATTTGGTATAATAAATATTTCATTAAATTCTGTTTAAGAAAGTGAAAGCCAATATTAGCATTAATAGAAATATGATTGCATTTTTGGGTATTACTTGTTGCAAAGGATTGGTTGAACATCATAAAGGAATGAACGGATATGTGTGGGATTTGCGTGAATGAAAATAGATTGCATGGGAGCACACACAAGCACCTGTTAAAAATAAACCGTAAAAAAGCGGCGTTTGTGACTGGCAGACTGGGACTCACAAACGTGCAGCAGAACACAAACTAACTGGAGCCGGTTATATAAATACAAGACCACTGTAGAACGTAAAATAATGGCGTGAATGAAATCTCAGCTTCAAGTTATTGTTGGTTTTTGGACTTGTTTAAACAATATTAGAATTAAAACAAAGTTTTTTCCTTTTTTTAATGTTTTCTTATTTTATTATTTTAAATGGTTATATACATCACCACATGCATGGTTGTAAAAAAAATAAAAAAAATAAAAAAAATAAAAAAAATAAAAAAAATAAAAAAAATAAAAAAAGTGAATAAAAATTTTAAACCCCGAAAATACTTTGTTTATATGAGTAATCATCATCTGAGTTAAAACTTAATAATGTACCGTACAAAGATTCGAACAAGGGCCTTAAGATTACAAGTCCTAAATAATTATAATACCAAAAAGAAGGAATTGCGTTTT
>JAMKCH010023547.1:0-19745 GCA_023653785.1 Ophioderma brevispina
TGTATGCAAAGGATCAACAACAGCACCAGAAATATGGAAATCATTGTTTGAGTGAAAGCACCAAATGTTGAATGTGACAACTCAAGTGGCACTCAAGGATAATGTGTGCAAATGTCATGCAATAAGTGCATCTCATATTATGGTACGATTCCATTTCCAGGAAAAATGTCTCGATGTAGAGGATGTGATTGAACAACTTGTGAATGTGTAGAATAGAATGGATTACCTTGTATAATGCAGCTCACACTTTGTGCTACATTATACTCGTCCACAGAGGACACAGTTCAGTAGCTTAACATGTGTATGAACCAACATGAAGTAGCCTTTTGTGTTCTGGGTATCATGAATCATTCTCATAAACCAGGGGGTGTAGTTTCTCAATACCTTTAGGATCGAAGGTCATGAACTTTGGTCATGAATTGAGGATGATTGGCTCAATCAGAATGACATGATCCTACATTGTACTTTTTTAAAAGTCTCATATACCATTTCATTGTCTAGTATTATTGTAATCTCAGTTACAGAACCCACCCCATATATTTTATTTTTCTTCAGATTCCACTAACTACCCTAGATCAGGTCCCAGGATCAGGTATAAGCCCACATTTAGGATCTTGAAATGTGCTGAAATCCATTGTCTCTTGACCTGTTCAATTTTAGTGTGGGAGACCTCTTCATGACTTTATGGAATTTACCTGAGTCATCATAGACAGCACTTATTTTTGAGGGGGATAGATGGTTTTGTTAAATCAGTATGTTTTAAAGCTAGTTGTAGTTGGTCATTTGTACTTGATAGTCAAATATTAACTGGAAATTGTTGGGCAGTTGCGGCCACAAGAAATCACAAATTTGACGCCCTTGATTTAACACATAAAAAACAAAATCTTGACCCAAAAATACCAAAAAATATGATTTTTTTATGCTATCAAGCAATATTTTATGGACATTTGTATGTAGGGGAACCAGGCAAGTGAAACTATTCTGTCAATCCCTCCCCTCAGCTGTCCTGGGCCTTTTCTAGAGAAATGTCCCCCTCCAAGATTTGACCCCATAACATGATAGAAATATCACTTTTAAGTTAAACACTTTCATCAAAATCAATTCTGACAATGATTCAGAAAACTCTTTTTGTGCTAATATATCTTTGGGCAACCATTATATTTTCCTGTATGGAGCTAGTGTGGGTTTACTAAGAATTATTTAGTTGGGCTAGTGTCCACTACCCCTACCTCCATTTTAAGACCCCCCCCCCCAAAGCCACCTCAGGGAGAGTTGGACTCTTGTTGTAATCAATTTAAATCCCAAATTTAGTACTTGATTAAATCCCAGCAAGTGGCCATGCCAAGATTAGAACTGTGGACCTTCAGCACAAAAGACGAATATCCTAACCAGTGGGACCTCTAACCCTCCTCACCATAAGAAAGTGTAGGTATCAGACTGCAACTATAAAACCTTGGTTATACACCACTAACCTGGCTGCCGTAAGGATCAAAAATCTTGGGTGGACTACTTTCTTGGATGGCATCTGGAAAAAGTGTGTTAAATTGTCTTAAAATGCACTAGTTATATTAAGAAAGTGATGGAATTTCATAATTGACATGGTAGACTGTATGTTTTCTCAAAAACAAAGTGGCATTTGACCGGAATTTGAGGCAATTTACTCCGTCACTCATCAATTTCACACTCGATTTGAAATTACTAGCTTTGGCACCTCTAGAGAAGCTGTGTTGCCGTTCGATGTCGGCGAGTTTGGTGATTCGACTAAAAAATTTTCTGGTCATCATAGTTCAAAATTGTTATTTGTTGATTTAGCTTGTACTCTTTGTTATATTGTTGATTCCTCTGTGAGAGTTCTAAATGTGAAATAAACACTCTCAAAGTTCACATGTTTCGCAATAGACTACTGTGTGTATGAGTTAGTGGTTTGTAACCTATTGTAAGTAGTCTTACTTTCTTCAACAGTGTCAACTCCCTACCCCATGGGACACTGCAGCATCACATTGCAGTGAGAAAAACCTTGCTTTATATATCGTAACTAAAACCAAAACACTCCATCAAAGAATGATGACAGAACACCGAACACATATATTTTCAGGCAAAACTGAAATCAAGCCATATATTGTGGGCAAGAAGAGATTTGTTTTTCTTTCCTGTATGCAGCCCCCACCAGTAAAGGTACATTATGGATCCTGTGGCCATCAATATCACTTCTGTTTGACCTACATTATACACAGGACCACGAATTAAACAGGGCTTAAAAGTCCATTTGATTGGGGGGTATCGGGACACGACCTGCTCGATTGGGCATTTGGGATTTCCAAAACGGTAATTTGGGAAAACTGATATACATGCAATTCTACGGCAGCCTCGGTCCCAGTGACTTCAATTCAGTTGGGGTGAGTGGATTAAACCCGCTGCAAAAAAGTTTTTGTTTGTAATTCATAATGGTCTTTCAGATTTAATATTCAAGACCAGATGGCCTTTAGTCAAGTTTTTGTCTGTAACCGCTACGATCATGATAAGAGCGCCCTCCTACCATTAAGTCTTTCAAAAAGACTAGCATTCGGGTTACCCCGGATGTTGATGCCAATTGAATTCACTGTTGCTGTTAAGTTGGCATGTCCTTCCCCCCAAGTTGATTCTAACACTCCATTTTAATTTTTTGAGTATTTTTGTGTAATTTAGTTTCCCGTAGGCCACTGTGCTAATTAATTGCTTGGATCTGGACATTTAATACAAAATCACTCCAATTTCATAACAAAAAGATTGTTACCTTTTTAGGTGTTTATTTGAAGGAAGGCTATGTGTGTACACAAAATTTGGCTTTATCAAAAAAAAATGAACGGCATCATTTCCACAATGTCCCTTTAAGAAAAAATGATTACCATACAAACAAGAATATGAAGTCAATCAATATATAAATCTTGTTGACCACAAATGGTGTCATGACATGCAGAGCTATCTCTTCCTGGAGGCTACTATACATTAAGGTTTTGATGGCCTGTACTGTTTCCTGGAATATCGGTTGTGGTCATCGTGATTGAGGGGTATTGTACGTGATGCGAGACAAAGGAGGAATGGTGAAGTTACCTTGGGAATAATGTGCCTCATCATGTTGAACATGCTGAACAAATAAGAGACAAATTTAGATTTTCTTGTTATTAGAAAAACATGAGACAAAAAGGGAAACTTAAATGTGTAATGGGGGAAAAGAGTTGAAACATTTAAATGTGTTAGCTTTTAAATATTCACAGCTGTTTGAAAGTCTCATTAATATGACAAAACCAAAATAAAACAAAAATATTGACGGCGACACAGTTTTGACAACTGATTTGAATTATTTATTCCACTAACTACTTCCTGTGTATATTTTACGAAATTTCATTGTGGGCAAATATGATTTTTCTTAGAAATCTAGTTTTACACATCCTTCTATGGAGAATGGGCATATAGAGGGTGCTATAACATAAAAATGATAACCTTTTTAGGCAGATGGCAAGATTCCCACAAAGGATTTTTCTGATTTTTGCAGAGATGGTAGCTCTTGCATGTCCCTACTAACTTATATCAGTTGTCAAAATTGTGTCGCCACTATTAAAATTGTTCTAAAAATTAAAGAGACAATTTGCATGGGGTCAAACAGCTGTATATTATATGCAAATGTGGCAGAATCTTTAAATAATTAATCTAATCTAAATACAGGCATTTTCATAGCATCTTTTATCATCCTCCAGCTTAAAACAGCATGGGGGATTTTGCAACAGCAGATTCCTTCCATGTGTCTGTGTGTTTAATTTGGGTTAGGTTGACTGGTTTGTGCTGTTATTCTTGCATGCTTTGCCATATTAACTTCATACTTGGTCACAGGAACCACTGACTCAAGGCTAATATAGGGTATGCACACATTGACCTCTTATGACATCTGTGTGATCTTCGACCCTGATCACCTAACTTGCTTAGGTTTTTGGCTAAGTTAACTTGGTTAGGTTTACTAAAAAGTGAACTTCTACCAGATCCCAAAGTCCAAATTTGCCAAAACTTAGGTATGTGCATGGGTAGTGGTGCATACAAGTAATCAAGTAATACCTGCACACTAAGTCATTATTGGTGCTTATTAATGAGCTCATTTGCATATTTACTCTGATTGGCTCATTATTAAAAAGGTGAACTTCTACCAGATCCCAATATTAATGAGCTCATTTGCGTATTTGCTCCCCACCCGGGGCATCTTGCAAAATTTAACTTGCAGTATTTTTAAGTCTTGAAAAGATTATATTAAGAGAGAGATGAAATGGGTCTTAAATTGAAAGAAATGATAATAGTTTTTAATGTAGGAGGAAACAGGAGGAGTGCATAGAATATGCACAAGAGTGAGTGTGGACAGGACAGTCTTGACAGACAGACAGACAGACAGACAGACAGACAGACAGTGAGAGAGGTTATCAGGAGAAAGGGAGATAGGAAGAAGGAGAGATAGGAAGAAGGAGAGATATTTAAATAGTTAAAGTAGCAAGCAATGTATTATCATATAATTCAAACTATACCTATTTTGGGATATCCACTCATGCCCCAGTTGAAAAGTGTTTTTTTGTGGGCTGCCAGCTATAGCTGGCAGGACCACTTAGCAATCCGTTGGGGGGTGTGGATGTGTGAATGTATGTGTGTGTCACTAAATTGTTAATTTTTTTTTAAATCGACCTCAATTGAAAAGTTGAAGTTCAATTGGAACCAAACTTCTGTCATAGGTGCACCATGGGATCCCTCATATGTTGATGAGGTCAAAGGTCATGTGCTGAGGTCAAAGGTCATGTGAGGTCAAGTTGAAAAATAGGCTAAAAATGTAAAATTGACCTAAATTGAAACCTTGGAAGTTCAATTGGAACCAAACTCGTGTCATAGGTGGCCCATGCGATCCCTCATATGTTGATGAGGTCAAAGGTCATGGAGTGGCCCACAGCTTATATTCTTTGAATATAGTGAGCGCGAAAGCCGAGAACTGCGAAATTCTATTTTTTTTTAATTTACCTTGAAAAGTTAGTGACCCATAATTATGGAAACATTAAAAACAGGTATAGGAGACTTGCACAGTTTGTATATTGCATCAACATTTTCTTTGTTTTGCCTTGACGATCAATTGATATCCCACTTCAAAGTTCTAACAGAATGACTTTGTAATTATAGTGGTTGAAATTGAATGTTTCAAGATATCGATGAGCCATTACTTGATCTTCAAATGAACATTGATGTCTCCAAAGATGCATTTCTATTAAACATTAAGAGAAATGTTTTTAATACACAGCTGAGAAATGTTATATAAGTGTGCATCAAATAAAACCGTTAGCATGTGAGCCAAAATTGTGGAATCTTGTGAGCAGTAAAAGTTAGCTCTTTATATGTGTTTGGTTGGGTGAAATAAGGTTTTGTTCAGGGTGAAAAAGGATTGTGTATTTAAAGCTTCCTACACAAGCCTTTCCTTAGCCGGGCGCCGGGCGATTTTTACCCAGTGGTTCCCAAGTTTTGGCGCTCGGTAAGACAGAAAAATCGGCACCCGGGCGCCGGATTTTGAAAGCAAAATTGCGCCCGGTCCTTTGGTGTACTCAATTCCTGAATTAAAAGTTATTGAATACTTTCGTTTGAAAAGGCATCCGAAAGCTTCCGAATTGGTTTTGAAATACAATTACACAAAATAAATTGTTATTTCAGTGCACATTACCGCCGTGATTAAAATGCGACATTAAAAACCTTTGGCCCGATAGCACGGCGATAGCACATGGATCCTTGAGACATCTACAGTAAATTTAACAAAATTAAACACTGATTGCGCCATATTGCCTATAAGCGCACTATAAATGGACCGATATGGGCATCAACAAAATAAAAAAAATGGGTAAAGAAAAAGAAAAAATAAATAACATGTACGGAGTTTTTCTAATCTTCCAAACAAATTTTAAATTAAAATACTGTGTGTGACTCATATCTAGAAACGCCTCTTCAAACCCGGAAGTAACTTAGTAAGTTTGTTTGGTCATTTCCATCCAGCTTCCAAATTTTGCACATCTTTGGAACTTTCGTAACACGTACTCATGTAATGTAATTTCTTCATTTTTAGCAGGGATTTAGATTAATATTTTAAGCATTGAAATTTATTCTCTTGAGGCCGGAACTGTTACGATGCCGCGTAATTATCTGTCGATTTCGGGACTTTATTTTTGGAGCCGCTTTTTCTAGATTTCTGGCTCCCGGTCCAATTCATCTTATGGAAAGGCTTATTCCTACATGCCTCAGCTTTCAAATCTGGTTTTGAAGTTTTTCAATAATTACTTCCTTGGTATATACCTCAAATGTTATTTGATAGAAGATTGAGGTTCAATTCTTGATACAAACATGTCTAAATCTTGGTCCAGATGGGATATGGTAACCAAACCAATATCCTTGGCCTCCTAACCCAATTGGTTTGTGGTTATGCCCAGTAAAAGCTTCTCCTTGCCTTTAGGTGAAACACATAAAAGAGTTTCCTTGGCTAGATGTTAGATGTTCAGTTTTTCCCCTTTTTATTATCCCCTGGCTTGAAAGGCAGAAGGGGATATTGTTAGGGCGCGCATGTCCGTATATGTGTGTGTGTTCCAATTTGGTTAGGTTTTCGTTTTTCGCGTCTCCTTCGAAAAGTAAGTCCGATTTAAACTAGACTTGGTGTTAAGTGCAATAGGAGTTTCTTCATATTGGATGATGTCCAAGGTCATAGACCAAGGTCAAAGGTCATCTGAGGTCATGCTCCAGACTGCCATCTTGCCAGGGGGATGATGCAAGTTTACTTGCAGTATTTTTTACATTTTCCCACAAAAGGACACCAAAGCTTTAATTTACGTCTGTGCACAAATTTTCAGAAGTGCCCAAAACATGCCCACGGATTATGTAAAAAATACAGCGTTCACCGAATGCATGGGTCTTCTGCCATTGCGGTTGGTAAATGGGGACACCGGTCACATGAGGTCACCAACATGTGGAGCACTACCCAAGGACCATTGACCATACCAAAACCATTTTTGGCCCATAACCTCTAGTGACCTCTAGATGAGCTTTGACCCCACTCTTGAAGAGTAACTTGTGGTGTACTACCCAAGGACCATTACATCCAAATTCCATGAAAATGTGTGCTAGTACATGGAAATGGCAGGCAATTAACGTGTCCAGTTAACAATGTAAAGCACAGACACACACACGCATGCACACCCTCACACACTACCCCCTATGTGCCTATCTACAAGCAGATGGACACAAAATAAATTCTAGCCTATTTCAACCACTTGTGTCTGCAGTTACCAAATAGTCCAGATTTAATCATATTCCATATAGCTTAACACATATTAAGGGGGGGAAATAATGTTTGGACAATTGGGAGGGGATCATGTTTGGACAATTGGGAGTGGGGTCATGATGCACCCTTTGTAACCTCTCTGGATATGAACCTGCGAGGGATGGAAAGCTTGGGGTTGAGCTCCATGGTGTATGTTATTTACTCCATGCAACGCACTGTTCTGCAGTCAGATCATACTCGGTCAGCATGGGTGCTCGGCAAGAAATCCGCCTAACTCAAGGACTTCGCTGAGTAAAATGTAGAAGTATAGTCAATTTGATTGGCCTATATCCACAATGACAACGTCCACAAGTGATGAATGATGGAACTTGTAACCTATATTCATAGGAAGTGGTTATTTGGGTAATATGATAGTTATCTATCATGTCTCATTTTCCATTCGACATGTGCCATCTAGATTTAATAAGAGGAGCAATGTTTCCAAGAAAAACAAGTCACGTTCGGGTCAGCTCTATCTGGCTTATGTTTCCTAATCAGGGCAAAATTTGACATCCAATAAGAGCAGAAGTTACCAAATGACAAAATCGCAAAAGTCTCCATAAAAGGGAAGGTTGTGCACAGTCAGTAGGTACAAGTTAAAAAATATGGTAGACGTTTCATATAATATAGAAGTCCCATTGATGCAAATGACGGTATTGCCACTCATTCCTCAGTCATGTCAGTATGGTACAAGTAATAAAAAATATGGTAGTAGACGTTTCATATAGATTCAGTCCCATTGATGCGAATGAGGTTTTGCCACTCATTCCTCAGTCAGTATGGTACAAGTAAAATATGGTTAGACGTTTATATAGAACGTCCCATTGATGCAAAAATTGAGGTGGTTTTGCCACTCATTCCTCAGTCCGTATGGTACAAGTAAAATATGGTAGGACGTTTCATATAGAAGTCCCATTGATGCAAATGAGGTAATATGGCCACACTTTCAACAGGGCATGACAGAAATCAATGTTGTAATACCTCATTTGCATCAAGGGACTTCTATATGAAACGGTTCTTCTACTGAAAATATTGCAGCCTGGGTCTAACACAAGAAGAGACAGTAGAGCGCATTTAAAGTTGAGGAGACAGGTTACCGGTTGATTGACGTTCGAAAAAAAAAAAAAAGGAGGGCAGTACACTATTCAGTATTCATTTTTTTCAGATTTCATATAATGTTACGTCATTGGTATAAGAGGGTTGTCTAAACCTAAATTCTTTTATCTAACATCAGACTTTATAACAGTTAGATATTAATAAAGTAATATTTCCTTTTAAAAAATCAACAGTTTTTAAGATGAATATTGTAAGCTCGATCGCAGAGCATGATAAGCTGACCTCATGATACTGGGGTTCGAATCTCACTCTTTAAAATATATAATCTCTCTTTACCACAAATTAAAACCAAGGCAATGCCGTTATATTAAGAGGAAAAATGAGGCCGAAAGCTGCGTTTTTCACGAAAATAAGAAATTGGATCGCCAGTTTTAATTTGACATCAAGAAAGTACCGGTTCCTAAAATCATACTTTATTTTAATTCTGTGGCAGAATCCAAGGCAATCTTTAAACTAATTTTGTGATCTTATGGCTTAAATACAACAAGAAAGGACTAACACTACCCGGTGAGAAACTACCCAGTAAACGCAAAGAACATGCGCAAAACAAGACACAACATAGAAAAACACATTATGACTTGGGTGCACCAACCTCCAAATAATGTCAATATGCAGTGCATAATAGTCAGTCTAAATTGCAAATTGAACCTGGGCATGAACCAATGAAATTGTGCAAATTCCCACAGAAGTTTAAGACTTTCAAACCTTCGTGTACTAGCCACTCTGGGGACAAATTAAGTAACTGAAAACAGTAATTCTTATTGCTTACAACTGCAGTGTGATGCCCAAAATGAACAAACAACAGAGTTATGAGATTGCGTGAGTGAGATTCATTAAAGGCATTCAAAGAGCTGGAGGACACAGCCAAAAATATCTGCAATAATGGTACATCAATATGTTTAGTTCCATATATACTACTACTGACTCAATTATAGGTTGTGTAAGCTGTTAAGGATAGCCTTCAATAAGTAATAAATGTTAAACTTATTTGTGATTACAAATATACAAGTTGTTGTGTGTTCACCCTCGGGTTTGCAGTTTGCTTGTGTGTCATTTTGGAAATTGTATATAAGATAAGATGGGAGAAGACTTTCAAAAGTTGATACTTTTAAGTTTTAGCTTTGAACTCCAGCGCATGTGTCCTTCCCAATAGTACACGTGCTGCTCCTATAAGAGCATCATATGAGCGCTGTAGTTCTTGATTGGTTAACAGTAAAAAGTGGCCATTGAGCTGTTCAATTGGCATTGGAGTAAAGCACATGATACAGAGTAGCTGCAAAGGGTATAGTGTAATTATGCCATTCAATTAAATGCTGCAAAGATCAGGGGAGGGCGGCCAAGAAATCCCAATTTCAGACGTCGCCATTGTATTGGTTTAACACGTAAAAGCGAAATCTTGACAAAAAATTCTGAATTTTTGATATGTTGTCAAGGAATATTTTCTTATTCCCAAACCGTTGGAGTTGAAGAATCAACTCCACTGGAAGGGTTATTTCTGAATTTGTTGTATTAATAACGAACGAGGAAGAGGTCATGGGAACACCCATGACCCACCCACATCAAAGCACCCAAATTGGTTTGTGGTTTGCACTCCGTATTGCTGTAATTTCTTTTGACATTTTTGGTGAATTGCTATAATGAATGAGGCTTGGCCGCCACCGCCTGCCGAAGATGAAGGCAAAATTCAGGATCCACATGGATATTTTTTGCAATAAAATACTTTTGATTTATTTCTCCATTTCCACAGTTTAAGCTCTTTTTTGTGTCATCTGCAAGAATTGCAGAAGGCACACAGGGATTACTCTGGTCATATGTCTGTGTATCTTTGTGTGTGTGTGTGTGTGTGTGTGTATGTGTGTGTGTGTATCTGTGGTCAAAATGTGAACCCTTAATATATTGCATGCCTTATGAGTTCCATAAGGGCTATGATGATGTAACTTGGTGAAAGGAGGGGGCAGGTGGGGTACATGTTGGTGACCTCAAATTGACCTTGGTGACCGCATGTGCCCTTCACAAACTGCGACGGCAGACGACACTCGCGATCCTGGGACCGATGTCTTTTTTTTATTAGTCATTGTTTTTACAACAATCGTCGGGAGTTGATTTGGTCCTGGAAGTTTTTCCCTCAGGCTTTTCCCCGCCCCCCGAGTAAATTCCTCAAGACCCAAACAAATCGAGACCGAATATAAAGAACCCTTTTAACAATTTGTCAACCCCAACCTTGTAAGTGGTGCCTATACCTTGAAAAATTGCTGTTTCCCCCTCTTAGCCACAACCAGCTCATTTTTGCATTTCAGGCCCCTTTATTCAGTTACCTTATAATGTTTTAATACAGGCCAGCTTTTTACATGTAACCTATACCATAGCTACTCCCATTATTGTTTATAATGGCCGTCCATTTTCTGATTAAACCTTTAATAATAATATATTTTCCATAGCATATATTGAGGAAAGAATGTCTCACAGAGAAAAAGACTTTGTTTACTATACAAGAGAGAATGGGAATACCCCTAGTTTGTTTGCTAAGTGCACCTGCTTAGAATTGCACAATAGGGAAGTGGGAAATTTCCCACAATAATGCTAAACTTAGAAACTTGTTTATGTTTGAGATCAAAAATTGTAAGAATCAAGCAAATTTCCCCACACAAAGTTATAATATGGAAAGTGATGTGATTCATCTGAAGTAATTTTATGTTGATGTCATTGGTCAGCTTGTGCAAGATTATGTTTCTGCAGATTCTGTAGGTAATGTCTAATTTTTAGACTGGGATCTTTGTGACGTCAGTATATTTGAGATTTGAGTTAGTCTCGCCGCAGCAGTGCAATCAGCTATGCAGTATTGTTATAGCTAGTTTTACACCATAATGGTAGATATAAGTGCTCCACACAGTGCCAGGATTATAATTCCATGTGAGGCGAGTGTGCTCTGTAATTATTCTACTCCTGTCAATCTTTGAAGCCAAAGGGGCTGGGAATCAAAGATTCCAAATTGTGACATGATAAAATCGTGGTGATTATCTGGACTGATATACTGTGGAATGTTATATTGTCGTCGAGGGACTTAATTTAACCTTGTCGTCTCGTCTTGAACTGCTGGACAAGAATTAATCTTCAGGACTGGGAAGATTCCCATGGAATATACTACCTGAAGAGTTAAATTATGTGAACTTGCATACTGTCATTTTGGAGTTCTTTTTTGTCCGCCCTGTGAGGACATATCATCGCTTAACTGCAACGCCTTCACAACATAGGTACTAGAACCGTTATAAGTATAAAAAATCTTAAATTGTGTAATTAATATGTAATTTTGTTTGTGGACCTACCAAATTCTGAACCAAATCAAGTAAAGATCATTAAAACTGTTTATTATATATAATTTAGATCATTGTGTCACAAGGCTCATTTAGTTTGTTTGAAACGGGAATTTTGGACTTAGAACGTCACAGACGTCATACATTATACAACAGCAGTTCCTGTCCTGTAGCACACGAAGCCAGTTTGGATGCACTACAACACGATAAGGCTTTCCAAAGTAGATAGTTATTAGATGTACATTCATAAAAAAACGTTTATTATAGAAGAAATATGCTTTGGACAAAATCATGCATTGAATTTGTCCTTGCACGTGTACATGTTATGGACCACGCGATTGTTTAGAATGTTTTCCGCGTGACATTGATTGGTTCATTTTAAGTGGCGGGGGGTGTTTGCATCTGTTCCTTAAACCATAACTACATTGAATTCATGACGTGTCATCTTTTTTGTCAAAAAATATCTGTGTAATAACTTTTTAATGAATTAGTTAATGTCTGCATATTTTGAGTTTTCGTGTAGTGGCAAAAATCCATATACTAGCGTCAGTTTTACCAGTTCATAATTGGCATGCACACCCGTGCCATTATTCGTGTCGTCATCAAACTAAGCGTGCGTGCATTGATTTTGGCCAATGCCTTGAAGCTTAAATATGCAGACATTCCTTCTAAATAGTGCTAAGAGAGCAAGTCCTGGGAAAATTGTGGTCCCATCCAAAAACTTTTCAACCCGGGAACAAATAGATTGGTACATAGTACCTTTTCAGTGGGTATTTTAGTTTATATTTGTACTCTTCTTTCCACATTTATAATTTCAGCAGAGGCAGTGTCTGCTGGCAAATTTGTCCAGAATTTTATTCACTCGTCATTTATGCTCCCATTCTCCCGCAGAATATGTTGAAACAACATATTATTATCATTATTCTGATTTTAAAGTGGTGGGAGTAATTATGTTCAAACCACAAGGTTTTTACATAAGAAGGAACCCAATCTGACCTGTCATGTTCTTGTCATTGTAACTAACATTTATCTCTTAGTATCTTTTCCTTCTCTCATGCAGATAATAGTGACATGATAGCTTGCACAGTTCTGACAAAGGATAGAAGTTGAGAAAATATATTAACCCGTCAAAACAATGAAACAAAGGCAGGTCATTCCCCACAACACGCATACTAAGCCCATTAACAATATTTAGTAGCAGGTGGGTGAATCTGTGTACAAATGCCCATAGACAATTTCGATATCAAATGTAATAGCTCCACCATATTCGATAACCACCTAATAGCCTCCTAATTTATGACAGTAGTGATTTATGACCGGGAATGACGTATTAGGTTCAGTTCAGAGGGTCTAAAATCTCTCACCTCTCGAGCAAAAATGCCATGTATGCTGAAATTACTGAACTGTACGCCATATGGCACATCAGCTCACTCTCGTTGATTGTAGTGCCTATCGGATTTATTAGGAGTCCCTGTAGTTATTTCTTTATAATTCCCCCCAGATTCCCATAGAATTTTTACAACATGAAAAAAGTATTAAAACATACAGTACTACACATTTTGGTGTGTACATACCCCAGTGTGTGTTTAGGTCGTCCCAATGCAATCGGAAGACCTTTATGTCGTCAAATTTGTGTGTCTGTCTGTGTGCTTTTGTGTGTCAAACATTTAGTAATGTACCTTTGGTTGACACTTTTTCAACTTTAAACTTTAGGTGCAGTGATGGATCCTGGGAATGTTTTATACATAGTGTCCACGGGGGGCTTAGTGGTGGGGTAACCAGATGAGTGGCAAAGGTCATCAGGGGTACTTAGGTCATATTGCTCAGTCTACAACCTTTTTTTGTGTTGGCATTGTTTTATCCCCCTTGCTTGAAAGCAGAGGGGATTTTGCGATAGCACGTATTTCCATATGTTTTATTATGTTGTGTGTGTTCCAGTTTGGTTAGGTTCGTTTTCACGTCTCCTTGGAAAAGTTTAAGTCCGAATTCCCATATTTGGGGTTAAGGTGCAATAGGGGTTCTTCAGTGTTGATGTCAAAGGTCATGGTCCCAGGGCAAAGGTCATTCCAAGGTCAAATGTCATCTGAGATAATGTTCCGACTACCAGTTTTGCCGGGGATGACTCAAGTTTACTTGCAGTATTTTTTCAACTAGTGTACAACTTTTTATTACACGATGGATAAGTTAATACTATAAGTAGATTCACCCATCGTGTAACCGCAGGAAAAGTTTGGACAGGCGCTCGATTAGTGAGAGAGGAGGCAGAATCTGGCTCGATTCACCTGCTTCCTGATCTGAATGAACTAAGATAATCTCCGCTTTTCCATGTATTCAGAAGCAGTACAAAGACTGTTGTTCCCTCTTATATCCAAAACAAGGCGCTCAAGCCTCAAAAGTAGTAACGTTCACTTCACTGTTTACATGATACTATTAAAGCAAATACGATTAGTCAGAATGTTTTTTGAGAGTGTAATGTATGCTATATGCGTTAAACGTTTGACTTGAAATTTCATTTAAGCACAATAATTGATTTTTCTCTAGATTTAGCGTGGAATTTTTCATTTCCAATCCTCGCACCCCTCATTCATGCCAATACCTTTCGAAAAGTACTAGAGTGACACGATGGGATAATCTACTCTAAGTATACGTAAATACATTGGTACAAACAAGAATAGTCTTAAAAAGACCAATCTCGCGTTAGTGTCGTTGATGGTGGAAACGGGTACATGAAGCAAGTACACAGTTGACCTAACTTGTTGTGCATAAATGATGAGAGTGTACAAAAATAAAATGAGTTGCATTTTAAGGTTTGCAGCGTGATTCGTTACTAAGGGATGCACAAAAGCTGATTCTTTGCTCTTAGTTACAAGCGCGCTCTAGCAGCCTGTGTCGTGCGTACACACTCACAAAAATGAAAAGCGTATGCTTTACGCAAACTTCACGCGCTGGTGACAATTTTCCCACGAGTTTTTACGCCAATAACCGAGCAGAGCGAAAAACTTACAGTTACAAGCGTAATTTCTTTGACTGAGTTCCACTCACTATACACCAAATTTTACCTCCGTGGGGTTCCGAGAACGTATAGTCGACTAAGGACATACACAAACTCCAATCACTGTACCTATTTTTCGTACCATTTTGGGATACATCACAAACGGGATAGATGTCGGTTTTGGACAAAATAACATAAAGCCATTTCCCGCAATGTTAGGGCCGAACAAGCTCCACTTTGGGAAAGGCACACATCGTACAAACTTTTGAAGAAAAAATACCACAAGATGTCTTCTTTCTGTAGGGGTCTTAACATAGTTTAAAATACATGTTCGTTATATAATTGTTTCTTGTCATTACCAGAAATGCTTATAAATCATATACGCTACATGAATCCCACCTTATAGGAATATGAAGTATTCACCTTTCGTCGGCATTTTACGCAAATCTTATTAACCCGGTTTGATACGTTTTCTTTGACTTGACTTGATCAAACGAAATAGATTTATCTTTTTCATCTCAACAACAGTTTATGAACACCCACTCAAGAAATCGGTAATAGAACAAAAAACTTCTATTCCTTTAAAGGTAAATGAGGCTCTGGATGAAAGCTTGTGCCATACCGGGCTAGCTGTCTTCTCCTTATTGCAGTTTTAACCTATTCTTACTGTGTACATTTTGGCGAAAGTTCTATGAAATTGGGCTTAGGTCAAATTTAGTTTTGTGGGCGAACCAAAAGAAATAACATAGCCTACTACTTCTGTCAATTTCGCCAATCAATTTTTTTAAATATGCGAAACCACGTTTTGCCTCAATCGACTCATTATCCGAAGAAGCCGCAACCATAACGGCTCGATTGCGATGAATAAAAAGCGATATGTTCTTGAGGCGTCGCAATTTCACTCACTTCGTCGGTTGATGGTTTTGTTCGTTACTAATTTTGCGTCTGATTGGTACGCGCACATGTGAAGAAAACGTGAAAACGAAAATACTATTGAAAAAGTCCCTTTTTTTATATAGTGTTTTTGCGATATTACAGTATACAGTAAGTCGGTAACTACCACTTTTTATTTTACCATGGTAAAAGAAAACGCTGCAATTTTGTCCACAAGCATAAGTGAAAAGCAAAAAATTCATCGAACTATTTTTCCATGGTGTATTTCACAATTAATTTGTGAATTTCCCATAGGGTGTCGTGGTAAGTGTGAGCGTAATACCTTTTTGGATTAGCATTTTTCCTCAAAAACGAAGTCGGTGACCCCCTTTTTTATTTTTAATATTTTTATCAGTACCGTTGAAAGACCATTTTATCAAATTTTATCAAAAAAAAAATCATTGAGAAAGTAAATCATGGCTTCAAACCCCTTAAGCTGTGAGGTTTGACTGTACATTAAGAAAATATATAAGATGGTATTTACATCATGAAAGATGTTGTCAATATTTGTGGTGAAGATGCACTTTTGGAGGAGGGTGTATTTAGCAATGTTTGATTTCTCGTGCCATTGTGCGCTATTATTGGTGGCATGGGGAATAGGGGTTAAATTTTTGGTTTAAATAACAACTTTTTTGGCTGAAATCTGTGATTTTAAGTTAAAAATTATTAAATTTAAAGAGCTATAAAATTGATGATACAAAATGGAGCATTAAGCTTTGGTAGAACAGATTTTGGAAGAGCCTTATTTTTTTATAAGCAAGGTGTTTTGTGTATTACAATTTACATGCAGGATGAGTAATTGACTAGTAATCAATTGGGAATTTAATTAATGAATAATGTAGGTCTTATTTGGAATGTCATAGGGGAAATACACATCGGTCTATATAATATATCTAACACTATACAATAATGACTATTTAGGTACATATTGTAACTACCTACATAACAGTTTAACTAATCTTCTACATGTGCAGCATGCATTTTAATAAAGTTAATGAAATGTGGTTGAACATTTGAACAAAGGTGTTGTGTTTAAATCTTTGGTATTTATAGGCATTGTCTGGTGATGCAATTATCAAGGGGCATTTTGTGATGGCACAGCAATTCTTTCACGTTAAAAAATGTCCGTAAATTAAGAAACAATTTTCCGTAATTTACGGAAATCTGTTTTAGAAACAATAAGAATAAAAACAAAAACATAAAAAATGTTAATTTACGGAACTAGTTCAAAAATTTCGGCTCATATTTTCCGGAAATTTTTTTTTGGTTCCGTAATTTTAAATTACGGAAATTAAAAATTCTGTTAAAATACACTTATTTTTTTCCGTAATATGAGACAAATTTCTGTAACATTACTGTCAAAGTTCCGTTAATTTGACAGAAATTTCTGTAAATTTACCCTAAAAATGACTGGGAAATACTGCTGCCAGAAATTTCCGTAAATTTACGGAAATATTTTTAACAGTATAACGTGCACAACAAGTTGAGATTTTATCATTGAATTGTAGGATTAAGTATAGTCTTTGTGTAACTTCGAATTGTAGGGTTTTTTAAGTCGGAAGGAAATAACAAGACAGTTTTACCATGGGGCAGCGTGATGGCATCACATTTGGCATAACATTAAAAAAAAACGCACTGTCAGAATTCAATTTTAATTTTGGAATAAGTTTTTTCCATTGATACAGTGAAACAAAAATGGTGCTAATCACGAAATGCCCTTTAATATTTCTGATTGATTTGGGTTAAGCTGCTACATTTTGCCTCATATCTCTTCTACTAGTTACATAGCAAGTATTTTGGTCCAAAGAAATAAAAATAACTTGATCTATCTAACATTTCCTTCGTCAAGAAACAAAATACACCCCTAATCACTGCACCTCAATAGGCTCCGCGAACATGCCACCACATTTTGGTGGTTTCCTCCGCATTATTCTATAAATAAACTGACCGGGGCCAACACCCCTTGGTTTTTTTTTCCCATATCGTTGTGCAACAAAATAATCCCATCTATACATTTCTTTTGCACAATGGTTTTCATAATGCGATATTTCACCCTGTAATTGTTCTGTATACAGATGTCATAACTAAGCCTATTATCCCCCTGCTATCAATGCAAAACCTAATTCTGTCCTGCGGCCCGCAAAACGAACAGTCATGTATACGGATGTATACACACACAAATCACATCCTCTCACGCTTCCGCGAAACATATCACGTACAACCATGGATTATAACTCCATTTACGCACATAGTCCTAACAAATCATCAACCATCACAAGACTCCAGATCACAAATATCTATTTTACATCGGCTACTTCATTACACTCGTGGCAGGGACTAAATACATACGTGTAACAACACACGCGGGGTACCCTTACTAACGGAAACAACCGGCACACGAGATCGGGTCGCTCGTTCGTCCATATTTCTGCCCACGATCGGATGCACACTACGCAGAATTTTACACACTGACAGTGGTGGTAAATACGTAGTGAGGCTGTACCCAAGCGAAAATAAACATTCTGCGATGAAAAGGGTCTTGATGTGAGGTACCAAAATGGGAAGGTCAATGTCGTTCAGGAGTAATGCTTAAACATTGAGTCTATTCTTTGACCACATACTCAGATGACCTTTTGGACCACTGTCCGGTTTGTTTTTCATTGTTTAGGAGCCTTTGTTTGACAGTTCTTTGAAAAAAAGTTGATTGAAAGAAATTGAAACGTTCATATTCGGTCAGGATCCAGGAAAGACTGAAGTTAAGGAAGTGAAAGGCATTATTCCCTGTCCTAGTAATATCTTTATGTGACCTTTATATGGATAGGAAACAATCGGTTTTGCAAAAAAAGAAAGAAGGAAATGTTAAGAAACTATACGTGGAATAGAAATGTTATGGCATATTCATATACCCTCTGCAATCTACTCAGTAAATCATAACTCTGTATCATTAATGGAATAAACACATGACATCAACCGAGTAGATGCAAGATATAATGGAATTATTCCATGTTTACATTGATAGATCCAACAGAGGTTATTTGAAAGACACAAGGTATTTTTTGGAACTGAAAAACTTCGAAATATTTTTTTAATGGCATGAAAAAAATACATTATTTTATTTGAGATGAAAAAAAACCCCTATATCTGTTTGGTGTTTATGAGGAAATAATGATCACAGAGTCCCATAGCTATGTACTGTAATTTCCTGTCCGTTACTGTCTGTTTACGGTACATAAAATACAAAATCGCAATTTTCTGTGCGATACGATCGAATTTTGCACGTAAGACTAGGCACATATACATTACTTAGCCTAACAGTTCAAGATGATATGAAAATCTCAACTTTGTTAGTAAGTCAGGGGACGAGGCAGTGGATCACTACTTTGTACCAGTCTTTACGATCTGTTAGTTGTGTACTTCAACATTGTGTCAACAATGTATAATAACTCCTCTCGCATCAAAATCCACAATAATCATTAAGTAGGACAGTAGGACGAGTTCAAGGCAAACAGACATGTAATGCTCTGTAACAAACACTCCAATGACTAGCCACACCCTTCTGATAAATCGTATTGCTGGTTAAAGGAGAAAACTGTCACGCATTGAGTGACGAGACGTTATTGTCTTTGTAGAGCCATAGGATTGAAAAGTCATCATGCTGTTTTTTTTACTCTTATGTACCCCGGAGCATTTTCTGCCTTTCAAATATCATGTCCGATTGGCTTTATTACTCATATTTTACCACCTCATACCATGTTGAAAACTCTTCCGATATTTTAAAGGTGCAACGAAGATTTCACATCAGGTGTCCCTAAAAAATCAAAAGTTCTGATTTTTGCCCGATTCAAGCTTTCCTCATCAAAATATATCCCCATCTACAGGATTAAGCTGAGAAATGTTTTCTTTTTGGTACAAAAATTGTTGAATTGTCAACTGTTTCGTTAGGAACAATACAAAATTCAGGCACATATGTTTTAATAGTGAAATATAAGCAAATCAAAAGCACCCGTATTCTCTGTTTTAAAATATTTACTGAAGCAAA
>JAMKCH010023548.1:0-19759 GCA_023653785.1 Ophioderma brevispina
TACCACAGTATCTGGATAGGTTTAAGTCAGCTTTTCACCAAATGTTTGTAGCAGTCCGCCAACTATGGTGGTACTTCGGGGTCGCAGTAACGCTAGGGCTTTATACACAATCATGGTGTTTAGCTCTCCCGCATCAAAACGGATTGAAATATCGTTGGCGAAACTTTAAACAGGATGGTGTTTTGGACTGGAGTGAAGAATAGGCCAACAACCTCAACATGAAAAACCCAACCCTATCCTAAAAAATCGGGCATCCCCCTTTCATGCTTTAAAGTACTTATCCCGAGGTTGCTTCCTGACTATAGATATGGTCCACATCTCTGGTTGTACCCCTCGGGTCCACAACTTTGAGATGTGGGATATAGTATTCAACAAAGAACCCAAAGCTAACGTGTGACAATGGGTGACAGGAGACACAAAAAATTCCGAAATTTCTCTACAAATATGCTCCACTCCACTACCGATATCACCGGGACTATAACGGCTTGTTACCAAAGTTTTTACTCGTTTATCAACGATCCCTTACTTGCAAAGAAGAAATCGGCGAATTTTAAATCCCGGTGTCGCTATTCACAACGATTCACATGTCTTGTTTACCAAAATGGTGCCGATATCATGTGCTTCGGAAATGTCCCTGATTTCATCACATATTGTAATCTCTTCCCAAACACGCAATACAGTTTTTGTTTTGTGCGGCGTGATAACACAATAACGGGCGGAAGCACGTACCCAAGAAGAATACTTGTGTCTGACTCGACGTCATAATCCCCAAACAAAAATATAGCACATGTTTTGTCATCGGACAAATCTACATTGAAGTACGCACATTTTCCAGAATTTTTACGCTATTTTCCATATGCAATGGTCTAAAATAAATATAGTGGGACATGATGCTGAGAGTCTCATACCTACCTGTGGATGCAGTATTGAAACGGAAAGTGCCGCCGAAATGGGACTTTGCAAAACCCAGATTTGATGGTCTGTTTTCAGCAGTCTTTATAGGTTTCGTAAGTACCATACTTTCGACCACTACCTCTGACTAGACACTCCACATATATTGGATGGTCGTGTACTAGGTCAGAGCATTAGTCTATTACGGGGTCCATCACACATTTTTTAAAACTGCATTTACTCACCCTTGACTTACAAATCATACCAAATGTCACTGAATTCTTATTTGTACGGATGTACAGTTTATGTCAGTGTACGTAAGTGCAATGAGAGATTTCACATCAGTGTCCACCCTAAAAAAATCAAATTACGGATTTTGCCCTGATGTAAGCTTTCCTCTAAAAATATCCCCACAGATAGAATTAGTTGAGACATGTTCTCTTCTTCTTCGGTACAAAAATTTTGAAATGTTCTAATTTCGTATAGGATCACATACGAAATTCAGCCCAATGTTTATACTGCAATATAAGCAAATCAATTCACTTGTTTTGCATTTCTGTTAGCCAAATACAAGTATGAAACCTATTGAGTGTCTTATCTATATAAATGGCTTACGTGTAGTTTTGTCAAACGAAACGAACAGGAACTCCCATTGTGGATTACAACAAACGCTTTATTTTCGTTATGTAGTTATGCATGAATGACGGAAGCGGGTAATCCATGGGAGTTCTGTTTCGTTCGTTGCGCAAACTACAGTAAGCCATATGAAATTACTTTATGACACAATATTTGGGTGCTTCAAAATCTCTCGTTGCACCTTTAAACGAGGATGTTTGGCATCTATAACTGGACAAAACTGAAAGAAAATTGAAGCCACTGAGGGCCCATTCTTCATGGATGTCACACGCGTGACCGAACTTTAATTTGCCTCCCATGAAAACAATAATCTAGTAAGCGAAAGTTGAAATATTATTTATGGTTTAAGATTTTGTCCAACTCTTTACCAAACTGTTTCCACTTTCGCTAGAATATGTTTCTCATGAAGGCAAATAAGTTTCGGTCCGTGTGTGACATCCGAAGAATTGCCCAAAGTATATCAAAATTTTGCCCTTATTACAATTCTATCCATCAAAACTTGTAGAAAACTGTTTCAATAATACCTCAGTATTGCTTTTATTTGACTATTGTGGCCACCACCCATGAATTCAGGCATCTTCAAACGGAATACACTGCCATGTTGAAGGATGTGGTGGTAGAATACTGAATTCAATACCTATTGGTGCACAGCTTCGGGATCAGTTTCATGCTGTCGAGATGTCACGGCTGCCAATTCATAGGTGACGTGGTGCAAACGCTCAACAGTATTTCGCAATATCTGAAATTCTGCCTGTGCTGGTGCCACGGAACTTACGAAATACTATGATGAACTTCATCCTCCTAAACACATGCAAAATCATCCATTCATCGCTTTAATGTTGCGAATTTATCGGTGGTTTTGTCTTCAGTTTCAAGGTTGACGAGGAGACAGGACAGAAACTAATTAACAGGGCAGACGTCCACCAAGTAGTGTCACTCAAGCCTTAAATTTAAAGGTTTTATCAGGTCTCCTCATCACCTTGACCCTTGATCACATGCACTAAAACAAAATCGATGCTGAATCTGTGTCCGATCATCCGATGCGATGCCCGTATTATGTGTGTGTATATGTAGCCCTTGGTGAGCAAATGGCAGGAACGAAGTTGAATCTTGATCTGAATCTGTTTAACCAACACCGAGAATGTCCGTTTTTTTTTGTTTTTGTTTTTTTTTCACGGGGCTTTGGTTTTTTTATTTATATCTTTTTATGTAGCTTGTTAAAACCTTCTTATTTTTGTTATTATTCATTTTAAATCGAAGTTTGATATTTTGGCAGTTACATTTGTTTATTTATTAGTCAATTATCCAATAGGCCTATTTATTTATTCTTTGTTTTTTTGGCCGAGTCCCTCAGGACCTCGCTATAGAAACCACCATCCTCGATTTCTGCATTGAAGGCTATGTCTTCATAGAGTTCCATAGATTTAGCTCTATGATGTCATTACAGCAGATTTTCATGAAAATGTTTTTTCTCTTGTGAAAATAATCCACTTAACTACTATTAATTTTTGGAGTGTTAGTGGTTGGGTGTTTAATGCGATGCAATTTTAGACATCGAACAAATCCCGCAGGTTTTAGAATTGTTTTAAAAGGCTTTTCTTTGACCTTTGTCTCTGCCAGACTGGCTTTTGATGGCAGTTTGGTTATATTGTTGCAAGGGATAGATAAAGGGCGAGTGCTCAAATAGGAGAGTAGTAGGTAAAAAGTGATCAGGCCACGTAGAGTTACACTACGGTGAGCAAAAGTGTTTTTCATGTTACTATGCGCTCTGAGTTCTTCGGAAGATTTTTGCGCCTTAATAAGACAATTATTATTATTACTTTTATTATTTTAAACTTTTAAAGTAAAATTTTCTGGAGCAGTACAAATAGGGATGTTTTACTCCTTCCAGTTCCTAACTTGCCCTACCCCTTTTATTACTCATCATTTGCCTGAGATATAACAAGACTCACCCATCCATCTCCAGCAATCTCATACTCTAATCCCTGCAGTGGTGTTCAGGGTCCAACAGAGCTGGTGTCAAATACTCTCCTTGGCACTAGACTACATCCAAGTCCAGTTCAATTGGTTAATAGTAATAAACTCTGTTCAAGATAATTGATACATGTATGATCCCTAATGTATAAGGGTTACGGTACAAGGCACAGAGAAATGTCAGACTTGATGGAAGTCAATCAAGGCCGTGGGGCAATTGTCATATCCATTTTCCATTTTATGCTCTGGTATCAGGACTCAACACACTTGCCCTTGTCAAGCTTTCTGGTTATGGTCAGTACTGATAGTATCTAGGCCTACTGAGTATATAGGGCAGCCAATTTGGTGTTATGTTTGTTTAAAATTATACCCATTGTAGAATAGCCTATAGATGTGTTTGCAGGCTCAATACTAATTACTATCTTGTGGAAATATTGATGCCCCATTTGCACTCTGTTTCCATTAACTGCATAGTGCAATTTATAATACTATGTGTATTATCACTTTACTCATACTCCTTACGATATTGTTACTTTAGCGTAAGGGGTCAGTTGCTATAATTCCGGTATGCGTACCTACCCAAAATAGACCAAGGCCAACTCGACCCAATGGACCACCTAGTTTAACGGAAATTGGTTGGGTAGGTACGATGAGCACAGTCGGCCAACTCTATTCTCCTACGTCAGGCAATCATATCACATTAAATAAATTCATTATGGGAATGCTTGTCAGGTTACATATCATGACGGAATATCAGAACAAGTACTGTTCCTGTTCTTGGCAAAATAGCACTTGCAATACAACCAAGAACCACTTACCTAAACTATTGTTTTATGAGTCCATTACATCTTTGTATGGAGGACTTTTTGATATTTAGGGATTAGGCATTCAACAAGTTCCCGATAACACTCACAACATTTCATTTTGTGAATGAAAAATACAATAATACTAATTTTACGTCTTCCTCACGCGATCTGTGGGTTACCGGGTCACCCTGATCAGGGAGTGCGACCGCCGCATAGCTTGGTTTATGCCCACACATTCCCCACCACAATGATGCCAATGTGTAATATAGCCATGATGTAACCGAAACGGCGGTGAAATGTTGTAAGGAATCAGGGCCCACAATGGACTTGGGAAAAGGACCCACCCTATTTTGCCGTTGCCTGCCACTTACCCTTTGCCAGAGGCATAACATGTCACATTATCCCGTACGTGGGATACATATACCAACAGGCCCTACACGCCGATGCAACGGGAATGTAGCATGCGAGGCAAGTGGGTTCGGGTTGGGTTTTTTGATTGTTTTAAATTACCTTCTTAAAAATGATATCACATATTATATTTGCAACTAAATAGTGTTGAGATATTCAACCGGCCCGTAAATCCACGACCTACTGAATCAGGATGAGTACATTTCATAGCGTTAACATGTTAAATGACGCAAGTTCAAACAAATTTTCACAAACCTAAGTCAGCTCAGACATTATCGAATATGGGTAGGTACGCATACCGGAAAATTAGCCAGCTCAACCGTTTCGTTACACTTTAGTACTGGTCAGTGGTCTGTATATCGTTTGAGCATTCGGCGCGCGTTTCGATGTGTCGATTAATTTTTTGTGGCATTCCACATGTGATGGTAAATATTTCCATCGAGTTTTTAGTACAGGTGTTTTTCATGGTTTTCCAAATGCTTGTTTTTTTTTCTGATGAATCGGTATTATCTCGCTTTGACTCTCGGGAATTGGTGGTTTGTTTGGTCCTGCTTCGTCTGCACTATGATCTCTTTGTTTTTTCTCCCATATTGTCTTCTTCCCTGCATATTAAGAACTTTCATGGTGGCCAAACGGTTTTCCATATATAATAGCCATTGCCATAGCCAACATGTCTGTCTCACATGTCCTTGTCTTTTTATACACTTAAAGACAACTATCAGTGATGTCCCTAAATACAAAATATTTAAAAATGTGTTTAAAGAAAATAGCTTAAAAAGAGAGGGATAAGTCTGTAGAACCCCTCTTATGGTATATTTTCCAACTGAAGAGTTGACAGAAAGGAAGAAAACACAATGTTCAGAGATATGAATCCCCATTCATTACATGTTGTAGTAATTGGTCCGTACGGACAGTATGAATAAAATTATCCGATTTTGTCCTTATTAGGTTGCATATCTAGACTTCTCACTTGCAAGGTAGGTTAGGATACCTATACTTTGTTACAAAAATGCAAAAATCTGATTTTGATGATTTCTGTCTTCTCGATTTTCTGATTTAGCAAGCTCACGGATAGTGTCTTGAATGTGTCTTTGTTTAATTTGGCCTTGTCCGCACCGATACTTAAAGGGATTAGCAGCGATTGCTAATCCGAACATCAAAATAATCAAAAATTCATTTTGTGTAGTTTTTGTTACTGGCATTGATATGCAACATACCCGGCAAGTTGTTGACTTGAAAATCTGTGTATTACGACTACATCGTACTTTTTATCTGATTCTTTAATTTCTATATGTGGGTATCAATTCGACATTGAGAATCAAAAAAAGCCTCTCTTCGGTGAATATCCCAGATTTAAGCAGCTATTGTGCACCATGATCAATAGCAGTTTGACCTCAATCACAAACCACAATTATTGATCTTTGTTTATTCTGTGCTAGTGTAAACCACAACCAGCGTGTTTTTGTAGATTTTGGACTCATCGCTGTATGTCTTTTGCGGAGACGGTATGACAAATTTCCTCAAATCCTTTACTTCATTTGTTTTTCACTATTTGGTGGTTTGGTTTTCTAACATTTAAAACAGATTATATGGAAGTGTACACACTTATCGCCTGAGTTTATAAGTTAAAACAAATGCATTCCACATTTTTTCGAATTCTCTCGCAATATCCGCTGGCGATTATGAGGTGACCATACTTGGTTTTGAACTTTGCTCTGCTTTGGTCATAGACGTATAGTGCTTCGGTCATCCTTCCATGTTATTGTCTATTTTTTGATATGTTTGCTCGTGAATCATGTAAATATAATGAAAGAAATCAATTAACACTTCTCTAAGGAAATCCTGTCATACATGTTTTCGCAAGTTTTTGCTTCAGGCAAAAAAAAACATGGTTTAGCAATGTTTTTTTTTTCACTTGGCAAAAACACCTCTTTGCCAGTTGTTGCTTGGTAAAAGGGTCAAAAAAATTTAGTAAGTCTTGGATTTGTGTACTTAATTTTTTTGCAGTATAAATATGTTTGCATTTTTGAATTTTTAGTTTCATGCGACCTCGGCACAGTTTTTTTTCAAATACTTGTTACGATAGGGCCTACCTATGTTATTGTCCTTTACGAATGTGTATTTTCAGAATTTGCCATACATTGACGCACCTTTCCTGTATTTTTCTAAATGAAACCTTGTTTTGAGAAGAACAAATAAAATTATTATTGTTTACTTTAACACTTAAATGACCAGGGGGGGGGGGGTTCCTAGGGAACCCCAAAATTTTGTTTTCGCGCTGGGGCCGCTTTTACGCTGCGATTTTGCGCCGAATTTTTGTAATTGTCTATCTTTTAAATGTGCGCTTCCTTCTTAACCCCCCCCCCCCCCCCCCCTTGGGGCACGAACGGAAGTCAATTTGAGAATTTTTTAAAAATAAGATAGAACCGAGAACCAAAGCAAATTTTTTTTGCGGATATATTACACACATACCTTAAGTAAAGACACTTAGTAGTAACGAATTAAAAAATACTACAACCCTTTAGTGCTGAAACAAAAATTCATCATGTAACGTGGGCCAAACCGTTACGACTGGTACAACTCTATGGAAAATGACGTGTATTTTGCAACACCCGTAAAAATCCAAGATTCCCTAAACTGCTGGTGCTTGTGTTCATTTTGGGTCTTCTAGGAACATATATCAACATAAAAATAAGTTTTTAAAATGTTTGTATGTCGCACAAGCTCATTTGAATTTTCCGCTTTTTGCCCAATTTTCGCGTGTTTTTGAAAACAAGTTTTCCCTAATTTGCACCCAAATAACAAATCTCATTTTTATTGCTGATTCGGGTTTGTCTTATGACCCTTACATGTGGTATAAATTCGTGCAAAATTTCCTCGGGAAGTGGGTTCCTTAGGGGGATCCCATGGACCCCCCCCCCCCTTGGGCACGCACTGAGTGAAAACCCCTTGGTCACTTACACTTCAGTGACCAAGGGGTTTTCACTCCCGTTGGTGCCCAGGGGGGTTCCATGGGACCGACCCCCTAAGGAACCAACTTTCCCGAGGGAATTTTTGCAGCGAATTTATACCACTTATGAGGGTCATAAGACAACCCCAATCAGCAACAAAAAAATGACATTTGTTTATTTTGGCTGTCACATTAAGGGGCAAACATTTTTTTCAAACACTGCGAAAATTGGGAAAAAGACGGAAAATCAATGAGCCTTGCGCTTCACCAACATTTGAAACTTATTTTATGTTGATATCTATTCTAGAAGACCCAAATTACATATATTTAACAACAAAACTAGCATTTTAGGGAATCCTGTATTTTTTACGGATGTTGGCAAATACCGTCATTTCCATAGAGTTTGTACAGTAAACGGTTTGGCACATCCATGATGAAATGTTTGTTTTCAGCACATAAAGGTTAATTTTTTTTACTGTTTACTAATAATTGTTTACTTACATGTATGTGGAACTTAATATCAGCAAAAATTTGCTTTGGTTCTTTGGTTTCTTATTCCTTATTTTATAAAAATATTCTGGAAAATATTCCGTTAGTGCCCAAGGGGGGGGTTCATGGGACCCCCCCCCCTAATTAACTCATTAACGGCTTGGCCGCCACAAAAAATGTTTTAATTTTTATGGTATGAAAGAAGCGCATTTAAGTCGACAATTACAAAATTTCGGCGCAAAAATCCCACGCGTAAAGCGGCCAGGCGCGAAAACAAATTTTGGGGGTCCCTAGGAATCCCCCCCCCCCTTGGTCACTTAGTGTTAAGGTTATTTCTTGTAACAACTTGCGATTCATTTACTTGCATAGGTCAATCGGAAAGAGGATAATTTTTAAAATGAAGTGTGGGAGTTAAGTATTACCAAGTAAGCCTATCGGTATCGTAGTGATGGCACCCAATGTCAGGGAATAAGCAATAAGGACACCGCTTAATCAGTAATCCAATACCCGGTGATCAACCTCAACAATCGAATACGATTTGTAACATAAAAGGAGACTAACAAGCTCCTAACAAGAGAATCCAAAGCTTGATTGCCAGGACTCCACCACACCCTGTCGTTTCGGCTGTCGTTAAGCCTTCTGTTGACTGTGACCAGGGTAAAACTTTCACGGCTTTCGTTCCAATTCCCACTTTGTCATTTCGTTGGAGCAAAACAAACTAGAATTTCGCGGTTCTCGGTTTTGCGGTTCCACAGGCCTGGTTTCCACAGACCACACGTGAACTTCCCTCTATATTTCGCACTTAACCAAGGGAAGGGGCACCAGCATGACTAGGGATTCTATACCCATTTTCACATTTTATAATTTATAAACACACCCACTCTGAATTTTTGCGGTTGAAGTTGAATAAGTCCTTCTTTGGTACCAGCCCTGTACGCAGGGGCCGTACCCACCCCCCCGGTCCCCACCCCCTTTCCCCCCCAAAGGTGAACCAAGGTCCACTTTGCTGAATTTTTTTAAAGAGGTCCAAATTCGAAGAATTTTTGTCAAGAACTCACTTTTTGGTATGAAATGTTCAGAAGTTCCAAAAAAAAAACATTGTTTCGGGGGGTTTAGGTCCACTTTTTCCAAAACATCCACTTTTTCTTTTTCCGAAGTTTCCCCCCCCCCCAATAATCCGGCGTACGGCCTGTTTTGGTAAGCCCTACCCTTGTGAATATATGTAATGTATGTACAGTGTATATAATAATCCTGAACATTCTACTATATATAGTATACGTCGGGAAGTCGGCTTTACTTTAATTGAAAAGGATATTGCTCAATTTATTAAACTTGGGAATTGTCTTCTTATGGGGGATTTTAAACTGCTAGAACCTCTTCATCTCCTGATTTTATACCAATGAATTCTAAAAATTTTATGTTCTAATGTTCCCATTGATATTGCTATAAGACCCAGAAACGCTCGTGATCAAAAATTGATAATCATGGTAAATATTTATTAGACCTTTGTAAAGGACAGTGGTCTTCGTATATTGAATCTATACCACAAACGTTGGCAACGTAAAAAGCAACCAAGTTTTAAAAAGAGTACGAGCCATATAAAATTAATAAATGTAAAGAGAGCACCAAGTATACTCACGTGCGTCTGCCCCATTGGCAAACTTGGTCCATTTCTCTATTCCGCTTCTTTTTTTGTTTCTTCTTCTTCTTTTTTTTGAGAACATTCATGGTAATTCATTAAAGCAACCATCATCATCAGACCAACTTGTTGATTTTAATATTCCAAAAACTACTGCACTTGTTCTTGCGCTTAAGGTTATAAAATTATTGGAGTGAATTTGGTTAGTATTCCTATTCTTGTGTATAAAGGCCGTCTTGTTCTGACTTGAATACTTTTCAAGTTGATATTGCGTTAGTATTGGTTTTTGTTTTTGTTTTGTTTTGTTTTCTTGCTTGATTTCTTGTTGTTGGGTTTACTTCAACGATTAAGAGACCGTTCGAGCGCAGAGCCGTCGTAACTATGTATTCAATATAAGGAATAAAGTCCAATCCTCGTTTCGCTGCAATTCTTTTCCCGTCGAAAATGTTTCCGACCGTCGACTGTTCTGGAAGGTATGTTGTAGAGTTCATGTATGTTGTCGGTTAGGTTTTTTTGTACCAGCTGCAGTCCTTTCTGTGAGATACTATGGTAGGAAGTATAAAACCATAGGAAGGTTTCCGCGCTCTGGTTACTCCCCACTACCATACCGCAATTATCTTACTTGAAGAGGCTTTTGGACTCAATATTATTACATCAGCACTCTAGCATTTAAAAACTATATATTAGCTGTATGGAGGTTGACGGTGGTGAAAACGGGCATGCTTTTTGGTTTGCATTGGCAGAAGAAATGGTACCAAGTTTGCCAATGGGGCACACGCACTGAGATACTTGGTGCTCTCTTTACATTTATTACTTTATATGGCTCGTACTCTTTTTTTAAAACTTGGTGCTTTTTACGTTGCAAACGTCTTTTTGGTAGATTTGCTTTATTTTTGTGAACACCGAATAGCTGTGCAAATTGCACGTGGTCAATTTAGCACAGACAATCTGTTTTCATGAATATTTTAGAAATAGACTTTAGTTTTAATGGTGTGATTATTCTCCATATCGTGATGTTGTTGTTTAAGTACGCAAGTGTTTTGGGAAGTATTGAACACTGTTTCTAATTACCAAACATTTTTTGAAGTCCAGTTTTTTTCTCAGGTATATTCAGTTAATTGATTTGGTTGTCTATACAGCTTCTTAACAGATTAAAAAATATGAAGGGAGGCTTATTAAAGTCCATGTGCTATCAAATTGAGATTTTATATAACTTTATTATAATTGGAACATAAAACTTTTAGATGCTTTTTTGACGTTTTATCTTCTTCAGTTACGGAGATATTCAGATTTTAACGTTTTCTTCTGCAATTTTTTAGCCTTTTTCACAACAAAATAGAATTAAAAGAGGCATAAAATGTGGAAAATGTATTTTTTGTACATGTGGGTGTATTACAATAAACACTGCTAGTGTTTAGGTATTAAACATCGTCAAATCTCTAAATGCTTTGGTTTCAAATCTCTAAACACCCATTGTCAAATGCCTATAAACATGCTTAGACTTTAAACATGTTTAGATATAAGGTGTTTAGATATTAAATAGTATTGTTATATGGCCCTCCATTTTCTGATTAAACTTTTAAATATTATTTTCTTTTCTCATTTAGTTTGAGAAGAGATGTTTTCCTCTCTCACGGAAAAGCACTTTGTTTTACTATAAAGAGAGAAAAGGGGATTCCGTAGAGTTGTTTTGCTAGTGCCCTGTTTTTAAAGGAAATTGCAAATAAGGGCAGTTGGGAATTACCCAAGGATGCTAAACTTAGAAACATGTTTATGCTTTTGAGATCAAAACAAAATTGTAGATCAGGGATTCCCCCACAAAGTTTATATATCGACGTTATGTAATTTAGAGTGTGACATCTGATTTGATGGTGCAAGGTCATGTTATTCATAAGAATGATGTAAATGATTATTGTTAGAAAGGGGAATCTATCTGGGAGTTAAATACTATTACGGAAGGACTTTCTGCCAGCATCCACTTCTAATAAGTTGCTAGAAGATAGCTAGTTTTTACTTCTTCCTTGAGGAGGCAGACACTGTAAGGCCAGATATATTTTCATGTGAGCAGAGTGTTGTAATTTTACTACTGCGTCTTTAAAGCCGAAAGTGCTAGGGAATCAAAATAGATTCCAAATTTTGGACAGATAGAAATGGGGATTATCTTGGACTGATATAACTGTGGATTATGTCGTCGAGGGACTTAATTTCACCATGTCGTCTTGAACTGCTGGACAGATACCTCAGGACTGAGAAATTCTCTTGGAATATAATACTTGAGGAGTTTTTGTATGAACCTTTGCGCTGTCATTTTGGAGGTCTCGCGTGAGGACTATCATCGTTTACTGCACCCTTTCAACACAGGACACTCTTAAACCATAAGTAGTCGTACTAATTGTTTATATGTAATTTGGTTTGACATACCAAATTCTGAAAACGCAAATCCAATAAAGATCATTAAACTGTTTATTATATATAATTTAGATCATCTGTGCATAAGGCTCTTTATTTTGTGTTTGAAGGTATTCCTGACCTTAGAACTACTACGAGACGTCTATAAACAGAATTTATAATGGTTAGAAACTGTACAAAAGATGGCTTGGACAGGTGTTGAATTTCTAATCACTCTGGTTTTTGGGGGCAGTGACGTTACAATTAGAAACCACCTGTTAATAATATTTCTACGATAAGCTTATAAATTTATTAATATGCCACTCAGCATCACACTCAAAAAAGCCTTTAATTTGTGAAACCCCTGAAAATAAGTGAAAAAACACGAAAAGCCCACTCGGGCTGAAAATAACAAAAAAAACCTGTATCCCCATGCATGGCTTTCCTGCAAAGTGGGCATCTCTACAAATAATGGACATATGAATTTTACAGTACCATAGAGCTATTGGCAGGAAATTCGAATTCAATTATATGAAATATATAATAATATTTCAATTTCAAGGAGTTCTACTTTTGTGTGAAAGTAATCATATCCGGCAGGTATCATAGAGTCCGGGCCCCATAGACAACAACTGAATCCAGCGTGAAACTAATGTTGTGTGAAGATCCTTGAATCATTGGCCTATTTTCACCTTGTTTCCCAGACTGTGAAAGCCCGGAGGACTGATATTCCTGTCACAACCGGTCTAAGCAAGGACATCTTTTTGAAAAGAACAATAGTTATAATATACTTTATTCCCTTGTCCGGGAATAACGTCTACACAATGACTCCTACTGTGCAAGGAATGAACGGTGCCACTGATTACGAGGTTTTTTACGATGGTAATAAATGAAAATCTCAATAAAATCATTACTTTCAGTACATGAATTTCGACTTTATATTATCTGAAAAAAATTGTGTCCTCTCTGCCTAAAATAATATGCACTAACGAGACCTTAAACTATATTAGGGCCGAATCATATTCCCTGGAATCACCGCGAAAAGTTAAAAAGAATTAGAGTAGTATATTTATGAATCTACTGTTTTCATCAGATAACATAATGTTTCCATGTGATATTACTTACTATATCATAGGACTATTTTTGTTCAAATTGGTGAAACCACCGGATCATTTTAATAAGTATTGTCTCATTTTCCGTCCAAATTAGCACTTTTAGTCTGCTTTTAAGAAAGACTTCAAAGACATTTTTATTGGTAGAAAACATTCACGTCATGAGGATAAATAGAATCATGTACTAAATTTTGTCAATATTATTTCGCGTAATCAGGCTGTAGGGCTGGTGAGACCGTTTTTTTAAGTTTCATATTTACCACTAATACTCGTTATAAATGACCGTTTTTGAAAGGCATTTCTAACTCGTCGTTCCGTTTCCCCTTAAATCATTCTTGCTCATGAAAATGTGTCATATATACTTCTATGGTTGAAATACATGCTATGATGCGTTTGTATTACGAGATACGCCCGCCTTGTGATTTTACTCGTCAAACACGCGTCAAACAAAGGAAATTTTGTATACTGTACTATACAAAATACAAAATACAACAAAATAAAACGTGGAATACAACCAAGTGTGACACTGAGTACGGCTATCGTGCTATTAGTATTATACAAAAAACTATCCTGTAATTGATTACATTGTTTTTCATAGGCTCTCATTTTGTTAGGTCTACACTACACTTTTGAATGTTTAAAAAATATCTGAAATTTTACATCTTTATAATTTACAACTATTTAGACCTAGCCTAAGAGTTGAACTTAATTGGTTATTTGACAAAGTTTAGATGTTGAAATTCATTTTGATTTTATTGTCCGTGTTTAAACTCTAATTTGTAAAGACCTGTACGTATGAAATATGATCTGTGAAATGTAAACAAAATCCAAATCTTTAGAATGCATGTGTCAGCGTTGATTTGCCAATGTTTTTTTTATCTAATCTCCATAAACCGTCAATATGAAGCTAATTTCCTGATTGCTTGACATCGGATTAACCATATTTGGCATGGACAAGAATGTTTGTTTATTTTGAAGTAGCTTGTAACTTTCATCCATATACCTTACCTTACAGTTTCTTCTCATTCCCTTTGCGTTGGTATACACCTAGTTGCACAGAATAATGCATTAATTCCCTATTTTTAACAAAATTTGATTCTTTATTTCAATTTTGTTTTAAAGTTTTTAACTGTCTAAAAGGTTTATAACCTACGATCCTTATACTTGGCTTTCATTACGCTAGCATTTAGGCCTAATTCCAAGTCTATATAACAGTACATAAAACACAATGAAAAGGAACTGATACTGATGGGCCTAATTAATAACTTAAGCTCCTCTACATTGGTATCATACAAGTTAAACAGGTTGTTTTAATCCAAAATTCAAATGCTAATTCCCTGGTCAAAATTCAAGCCACAGTGAAAGCACTCTCAGGACTAATCAATGTCCACTCCAAAATAAAAATTCACCGTTGCTCCGTCAACGTTACACCTGTGAATAACTTTGCAGGGTATCCATATTGCCCCCGCGTCTGTACTAGGCCTATTGCTTTTGTTACGGTTGCTTGTACTTGTACGCAAGGCTTGTTGGCGGTGGTGCTGTACTTACAAGGGCTACATACTGTGGTACATTAGATACTGAAGTGCTTGAGGTTTTAGAGGCCTGGATTTGTGGGTTTGCAGACTGTGTTGCTTGCTGCCCAAAGATGAACCTAGAATAGAACTACTACTACTACTAGGGCATGACTAGTACTAGGTTGATTCTGAGTGCATTGAGCTGTAGGCCTAGATGGCAAGTGATGTGGTAGGCCTAGTGGTTGTATCTCAAGTTGCTGCATCTTGGTACTATCATCCTCTCTGGTGAGAGATATTGTTGGTGGTTTGGTGGTACAACTCTACGAGACAAAACATCTGACTATGCTTTCGCTTTCGTCCATCGGAGGATCACTGCAATAAACCTTCGCAGGCTGCTTGGGTGTTGCGGTGCCCTGACAGGCTGCAGATAATACGAACCGAAAATCTGCGTCATTTAGGGCAACAATAGATGTGGCTCGGATTGAGTGATTAGGTACCCCCTGGCTGAGGCGCTGCTGCCTTTGAGATATCCTTCATCACAAGTGTGGCCAATGTGTTGTGACCTATGGTTACATTGTCATACCATATGGATGACTTTGAAGTGATGGTTTTCATTTGGGGCGTTGATAGAAGAAATCACATCCGGGGTAACGTTGACCATGTACATCCGGAAGGCTTTCACAGGACAGTGGTTATCTCCTGTTGCGTAGAGCCTTTTGTCCTGTTGGTAGCTTTCACATTCAGTGTTCCAGGTGGTTTTTTCATGGTCATTGTATTCTCATAGTAACATACTCAAGGCCAGTTGCATCATTCTTGATCTCAATGCGTCTTTTCTTGAGGCGGACGTAGCCCCTCCCTCTTCTGCAAAATAAGTACTGCACACTGAAAAAACCCATTCTGTAGCCCTTGCTGGATCTGTTGGAGGGAAAGCACTGACCACTAAAATGCTTTTTGAAGGTCCTCACTGGAGAATTGGTGGATAGTTTGTTTTGCGTATCTTTGCCATCTCTTTTCATTTTTTTCAGCTACCATCAAACCACATTTGTTGGCTGCCTGAATTGCTCATTTCTGATGATGGTTGATTTTCTGTTGAAGGGTTGTGAATAGATTGGCGTTGAAGCGCAGCTCTGATGTTGGCAAAGACTTGACTTGAATATGCTTGGCCATTTTCCTTGCGTACCTCACCATAGAACTGTCTGAGCAGTAACCACAATACGTCAGATTGGCAAAATGTTTCAAAGGTTCTCATCCTTGTCTTGGACTTGCACCATTCGTTTAAAAAAAAATAACAATATAAAAAATTAACAAATTTCTCATCCCCGACCCTGAACCAATTTTATATTTTGTTTTCCTAATTGCTTGGTAACTACGTTTGTATTTTTTGTGCTGGGGTATCATTTAAATATACATTTCACAGAGCAATTTTCAACCCAATATTTTGGTGAAGTTACGCCCTCGTTTTTTTTTAATATTTTATTTTTCTTATCATATTCGTTTATTATAATATGTTGTTTGGTTTGTGTTATTATTGTTGTGTTACACTATTGTCTTGATGTTGTTATTAGTTTAATGTACCCCTTACCCCAATGAGCATCTACAATGGAAATAATAAGTAACAGCAACAAAATAATAAAATTTTAAAATTAGGTTAAAAACGCGTGTTTTTTTGTTTTTTAAACCATCTGGACAAGAAACATGTTTATTTTTATTTTTGGCCTTGGTACTAATTTTAATATATTCACCTTTCATTATAATATTGTGTTAATTATAATTTATAACATAATGTTGTTTATTGCTGTTTTCATTATTGTATTATGTTGTTATTTTTGGTATGATTCCTCCCCAATAAGCAAATCTGCTATGGAAATAAACCCAGAATAAAAAACAAAATAAAAAATTGTCAAAACTAACAAATAATTCTTGCTTGATTTTTTTATGATCTGGACAGAAACAACATTAATTATTTTGGCTTGGGCCCTGAATCATAAAATTTCTTGATACTTTTTAAATATATTTTTCAGCTTTCCATTAGATTTCATTTCATATTTATTTCCATCTCCACAACAACTGCATAACAACACTATTAATTAATGAAAATAGACATTAAATTCAGTTGAGATGAGGATACCATAAGAACGCAAGGCGTGTTAATTATAGCACCCTGATAAATTTACGTTATATTGTTTACCAGTTAATTATGATAGACGAAAAATTTCTATTACCTAATAAAGTACGGGAAAAAAAAAACTTATTGGGCCTAAAGGGCAACATTAAAAAACAAAACAGAATTGAACAATCAACCTAACTAAGCAAAAAACGAAAGGTGCATATGGACAACCATACCAACAAAACATTTGACATCTGTATGTCTTAAGGAGAATCTGAACTGTATTGATCGATGATTTGATTTTTCAGGCTTTTTTTGAACATGACAAGAGAGGAACATTTTAAGTTTCTAATGTGGGAATTCCAAGCAATTCACCCTGGGTTTTTATTGTGTTTTCTTTCTGGCCAGAGGTGTTAGTGGGCTTGAATATAAAAATCACTCGCATGGCTTGTGCTGTAGTGATGTATTGGTTGGGCATTAACGGTGAAAAAGTATGGTCTAATAAGTCTTCGGGTAACATTTCTGGTGATATTGGTACATAACTGATACTAGCTGAAGAGTATATATGTCATGGATTTTTAAAGTGCTTATAGACTTACAAGAGGGGTCTGTGTGGGGCAGCCAATGGAGTTTGTACAGGTTCTGATAAGCCTTTTTTGCATTCGGTAAAATTGAATCAAGATTACCTTTGTTTTTATTCTGCCCAATGATTGCGCAATAACTGAGTAGGAGCACCAAATGTCTTATATGTGTGTGGTAGATTTCCTGGGTAAAACGGACGACTTTGGCGAATAATTCCATTGTATTACGATAATTTTTGACACATGAATTGTTGGGATTTTCCAAGTAAATCGTTATCTTATCAAAAGTCTAAAAATTTCGTGGTGTGAACTTGGGTAATCATTATATCAATTTTTTTAATAGTCAGGTTCGATAGGTTTGAACTGTTGTGTTTGTTTTTTTAAAGATCATTCATATTGTGTTTTCTAATATTGAGTGACAGTTTGTGTTAATTTAACCAATTGGAGATTCCAATGAGTTCTTCGTTATTTTATTCAAGCATTTTGGGTCGTCATGCGAAAAAAGAATATTGTACATCGGCAAAAAATATGAATTGAAGATTTTGGAGCAAAGGGGGAGATCATTAATAATATAGGAGGAACAAAAGTGGACCTAAGATAGATCCTTGAGGTACTCCACAAGTTATTTTAGTAAGGGTAGATGAGTTTTGATTATATATTACAACTGTTTGTCTGTTTGAAAGATAGTCCCCTATCCATTGTTTGCCTAGACTTCGAATACCTTTTATGAGTTTCGGAAGTATATTTTCTGATTATGGTATCGAATGCTTTACTTAGATCAAGGAATATACCCACAGTGGAGAGTTTGTTATCGAGATTTTCAGTTTATTCAGAGTAAAGGTCTTGATGGCCATAGGTGGATCTTTTGGGCGGAACCAAAAACTGATGAGGGCTTAAAATATTGAAGTCCGAAACAAATTTATAGATTCGATTGTACAGATCTTTTCGAGGAGTTGGTATTGGATGGTCTTAAAATTGATATTAGCCTTATAATTCCGAAGCTGTGCTTGTCATCAGGCTGTATAAATGGGTATGACCTTAGCTATTTTAGATGCGACGGGAGACCTAATACCAGTTGAAAGCGAGCAATTGAATATGTGAGCCAAAGATATCATCGATTTCTGGAATTATTGATTAAGGGGTTAGGTTTAGACTCGGTATTTTAGTAGGTCTAGGTTGAAATCGCCCATTATGTAACAACGTTTCTTTTCTTTTGAGACGAGTAAGAACAATATCCAGCTGGGAGAGAAAGTGATCAAAATCAACCGATTCAGGTTTAGAGATGATACCAATAATATTATTCGAGTTTATCCCCTAGTTCAATGAAGACTGCATCACAATCTGTGCAATCAATCTTTAAATCAGGTCTTTTTGATATTGGAGTTTGGAATCTATAAATAAGGAAGCACCGCCACCAGTCCGATTCTCTCTATAACAATTTTCAACTGTGTACTCATCAAGATCGATAAGATTAGCGTCATCATCTGATCTAAACCAAGGTATAAATCCGTATACATCGAAATGGTGTTCAAATGTTGAACATAATTTGAAAGTTCATTTCAGTTGTTCCAAACTACGGATGTTGATGGTGATGAAAAAGTGAAAGTGCACATTACTACGATCAACGGAGTTAGTGATGTTGGTGCTGTCGTAATAGCACAAACATTAATGAGATTATTGTCGATGTTGCAGTCATTCATTGTAGATGAAGAAATGGGAATTTAACTGCTGTCATAAAAACACAGGATTAAATCTATAATCAAGGGACATAAATCGGACAAATCAGACATTGTGCTGAATGAGACCAATACAAGACGGTTACAGGTGACAACGAAAACAACTATAGACCAAAGACCGTATAACAGATATCAAAAATATAATAATAAGGCAAAAGAGGATTGTAAGACAAGTATCAAGTAATTATTAAAAATTAATAACCAAAATGCGTTTGACGTGCCAATACTAAAACCTAAATGAGGTTAACGACATTGGGGTTGTAAACTTAGAAAATGGTAGCAATTATTATAAGGTAGGAACAAAGTGGGGAAAGTTTGGAAACAGGTAATATTTAACATAAGTTAGGGAAATACAACATATTTTAAAACATGACAAGGGTATATGGCCAAATATAAGATACAGTCAGAGGACGGAAGGAAATTTGTTTTGCACTATAAATATGCATACAACAATATATTTAACAGAATATCTGAGATATTGATTTTGTTAGACATTTGAATTAGCAAGAATGTCAACCAAGATTATTA
>JAMKCH010023549.1:0-20349 GCA_023653785.1 Ophioderma brevispina
AGATGCAATAATCGTTTCGTAATCGCGACCATCGTCTACCTATCGTACTCTAGTATCTGGACTCCCTTGGGCACCTTTTTGATTAATAAGCTATTTTCCCCCTGTACTAAAAGATTGGCAATAAATTCATTCCCCCCCCCCCCCGGTATCGTAATCGCGACCACCGTTACCTATCTGTACTCTAGTATCTGACTCCCTGGTGCCCTGCTGACTTGATTAACCTCTATTTTTCTTCCCTGTACTAAAAGGTTGCAGTAATTCATTCCGTATCATGATCGTGCCTCGTCTACCACTTGGCGTACTATAGTATCTGACTCCCTGGTGCCACTTTTGATAACCTCTATTTTTCTTCCCCTGTTACTTAAAGGTTGCAATAATCATTCCGTATCGTGATCGTGCCCATCGTCTACCTATGTACTCGAGTATCTTGATACCGTGGTGCCACCTTTTTGATTAACATCTATTTTTCTTACCTGTACTTAAAGATCGTCTACCTATCATACTCCCTCGATGCAACAACAATTAGAGGTTGGTTCTTTTTGTTGAACAGGTGCGCTTGTAGGATAGTGTTCTCTTTGTGAAAAAAATGCAGTCTTGGATCAAGCTTAAAGGCTGACTACAGAAGATTTTGAAATACAATTTTGTGTAGTTATTAATAATAGTCATCTATAATAGATATTCAACTAAAATGGCTTAATTCTAAAGTTAGGTATAAATCGAATTTTTCGTTTTCCGGCAGTAAACATTTATGCACAGTTTATAACAGCTGCCATAGATTAAAGTGTATAACCGAAAATTCCGGATCGGAATTTATAAAAAGTTGTGATTTTCTATATGAAGAGACTTCGAATTTGAGCTTAGTTATTCCACACAGTGGCTTAGTATAGGAACAAGCATATGTATATGCAAAAAAACATGATTTGTTTGAAAATTGATGTGCCCTCATCGGCACAATCTCTGAGGTCAGCCTGTAACCTGCCCTGTATGCCAAATATGTATTCATTTCAAACATTGTATTTTGTAGTTATTATGTGGTTTAATCTTAGAGTTGATTTTATGCACACTATAAAATAATCTGTCAATTTTCTGCAAATTAGTCATAAAAGACATTGCATTTTTGTCTAACTCTTATATGAGGGGCACATGTGGAGGAGTTGGATAAGCATTCGCCTCATAAAGCATAAGGTTTGAGCCCCGCTGTCGCCATTGTGCTGTGCACTTGGGCAAGGCACCTTTACCTAGCTTGCCTCTCTCCCCCATGAGTATACATGGGTAGCGGCATATATGCTGGGAATGTAAAAACAGACTGCGGTGCAGGAGTGGCCAACCCCCCCCCTACAGCAACATTATAGATCGGAGTTAAAGTTCCTGGACCCTGAGAATATCACCCAGATAACAGTCCTAGCTGGTAAATGATGCAGCAGAACGTGGTGTGAAACTCAGTGCAGACTTCTAGCTGATGTCAGAGTGAGGAACAAAATGTCTCGCAAAAAGTGGTGGAGCAAAGATAGAAAAACAGCCACCTAATTGAGAAAGCGTAAAACAAAATGAAGCTACCGTATTAAACAAAGTCAGATCATAAAATTTTTCTATTTAAAAAATATGTTGCAATCTACATTTATATCAATGTCTCAAATATTGCTTTTCGGCGCTCAAAAAAAACCTTGAAACTTCAAAAATTTTTATTGAAACACTAGAAAATGATTGGTTCCTTCTCAAAGGAAAATTGTGATACATTTTTAAAATCCAATTTCAATACCTCTTTTTAGTGATAAAGAAACTAATTTTTATCACATTTAATTTATGAGAATTCTCACAAGAGAAGTCGGTTAATGAGGGAATTTGAATTTAAAGCTTGTTGGATAAAATCTATACCACTAACACCTCGATAGCTTTACATGGATGTAAGAGGGCCTGAAGAGAAAAAATCCTGAACGGCCTGAAAACGTGGGTGAATTTAGGCTAAACGTCTCCAAAACAGGGCTGGAAAACAAATAAAATTGCAAAAAATTTTGAGTAACTGAAGGCCTGAATTCAGAAACTTACATCCTGGATAGCTTACACGGTTAAAGCAGCTGACCAGGTAAGCAAGGAGGGGATGTTAAGCAGTCGGTCCCATGTACATGGAGAATCGGCCTATACGTGCATGGTGGGAAAAAAAGTGGGGAATCTAGGAAGCTCCTTCCCGGGAATTGACCATTGGAGGGAAAATTTTGACTTTTCAGACAAAGAAATAATAAAAATGGTGGAAATCTAGGGGATATGTGATTACTTCCCGGGAAATATGCATTTTTCCGGCCTTGCTAGTATAGTGTAATCACAGCCAGTTTCAGATAAAGAGTAGGGTGGAAAACCCTGGCTGTCCTAAAACCATCTGGAACATGGGCGTCAATGGAAAGCAGTGCTTGAACACTGAATGATTCCCAGGCTAAATAAGACATACAAAAATGAAAACTTACCAGTTTGAAATGGAGGATTTTTTTTCCATTTCTAGACCATCTCAAGGGTTAAAGGGATTTTATGTAACACCAAGGAGATCCTTGTCAATTGAATGGAGGATTATAGGGCACGCGTCTTTCAATAAAAGATTCTATCGAATGCTGAAATCATTTACCGTGTATTTTTTGTCTAAAGGTTGCATGGAATTTTGGTCCACCACATTCGTCTATGCACAACCTAATGCGTCTTCATAAACCGACACGTCACCTAATACACACACTTCATGGAACCTTGCCGTGGCTATGATGCAATAGGGATATACGCGCTGCTGTGCTGCAAGCGAATCTTGGACTGGGAGCCGGTTTTTGCTGAGTGAACAATAGGAATTATCTTGTTGTTCCTCCTGCTGGCAAAGATATGTTTTCTGCAGGTTCTATTTGGAATTTTCCGCATGAAGATACCAAGTTTATGCGATGACTATCGCAAAGTTGTTATGAGAAGGTAATTTAAGTCAACATTTAGGCCTAGCCCTGCTGAGCTAGGCCCTGGTTTAGCCCTTGGCTAGGCCTTGGTTAGTCTAGGCTAGATCTTACGGCCTTAATGTAGTCAAGCTGGTCACGAGTTTCATGGCATAAACGAATGACATTCAAAAACATTCATTATTTATAAATAGCTCACCGCTTATTAGTGTTTGCCGTTTTCTTCTTGCATTAATGGTGGCATCTCATCTCGTCGTCATCGCTCTTCTTTGCCGCCAGATTCTACCGCCGATTCTTTATACCTCTGAGAGCGAATGTATCTCTATCTTCATCATCATAATCACCCTCCTCATCGTAGTCATCGTCAATGGCATGTCTTTCATCATACTGGCGTCTTCATACGGTGGACGTCCTCTGGTTGTTGTCGTCTTCTCTGCAGGTGGGGCTTCCAGTGTGTATCTCTCAGTGATTGGTTCCTAAAACAAGGTACAAGATCATAGGCTTTTCTTTCAGTGAATAAGTTAGTTGGGTTAACCAAAGTTTTAAATCTGGTTTTTGGGCCCCCGCTAATGGGGGGTGGCCGATTCACCTCTACGCAGCAATACTGCTGTGTGAGGATTATTGGAAGAAAAAATAATTGACCGATGCCCTTCCTGACGTTAACCCACAGTTTTCGGCGGTGGGTCCCTAGCCTTTGGGAAACCATGCCCACCATGAAGGCAGCATGTGCTGGATGGCCACACATTAGCTCCCGAGCCTGACGCCCTTGTAGGTAGTTCTTCTTTTTCATTATACCCAGGGTACCAGCTTACCACCCTCTTCTTAGAACCGATGGGGTTGAATGGTTAGCCGCCGACACTCGCCCTGGGGGACAGTCGTACTGGTTACCATGATACTAGTAGCATGACCCTCTAAGGAAATCCTGACCTGACTTTACATTGAATAACTTCATTGGCATTCTGCGTGGCAATTGGTTAGGGCCCCAATTCTTCCTTGCTGAATTCTAGAATTGCAGAGTTTATTTAGTTGGCTTCTTAAGATTTATATGATGTTGATTTGAAATTCATTCATCCACAACATTCTGTGTGGAAAGTAAGGTATTAGAATTTCACGCCCCCCCTCAACACACTTATATCATATTGTATCATCATGGTTTATATCATATGTATCATCATGGTTACATCAAACATTTTACAAGACGACATTAAAAACCACCTTTGTTTTTGACATTATCAAACATACAAACTTTTTAATCGTTCAAAAAAAAAAGATACATTGTAATAGTTGATACAACACAGTTTGCTTTTTTTACAGAAATAGTTTGGGCAAATATATACAGGCATTTTGGATAGCTTCACTTTGTTTTTAACAAATTTAAATTTTGCACATAAGAACATAAACTATTGATTGCATTGATCTTGCTCTCACACAACCAGACAAAACATGTCTCCTGGATAGCTTACACGGTTAAAGCAGCTGACCAGGTAAGCAAGGAGGGGATGTTAAGCAGTCGGTCCCATGTACATGGAGAATCGTGCCTATACGTGCATGGTGGGAAAAAGTGGGGAATCTAGGAAGCTCCTTCCCGGGAATTGACCATTGGAGGGAAATTTTGACTTTTCAGACAAAGAAATAATAAAAATGGTGGAAATCTAGGGGATATGTGATTACTTCCCGGGAAATATGCATTTTTCCGGCCTGCTAGTATACGTGTAATCACAGCCAGTTTCAGATAAAGAGTAGGGTGGAAAACCCTGGCTGTCCTAAAACCATCTGGAACATGGGCGTCAATGGAAAGCAGTGCTTGAACACTGAATGATTCCCAGGCTAAATAAGACATACAAAAATGAAAATTCCCAGTTTGAAATGAGGATTTTTTCATTTCTCGACCATCTCAAGGTAAAGGGTATTTTATGTAACACCAAGTAGATCCTTGTCAATTGAATGGAGGATTATAGGGCACGCGTCTTTCAATAAAAGATATATCGAATGCTTACATCATTTACCGTGTATTTTGTTAAATTTTGCATGAATTTTGGTCCACACATTTCGTCTATTGCACACCTAATGCGTCTTCATAAACCGACACGTCACCTAATACACACCACTTCATGGAACCTTGCCGTGGCTATGATGCAATATGATGATAAGCGCTGCTGTGCTGCAGCGAATCTTGGAACTGGGAGCCGGTTTTTGATGAGTGAACAATAGGGAATGATCTTGTTGTTCCTGCTGGCCAAAGATGTTTGCTGCAGGTTCTATGTGGGAATTTCCAGCCATGAAGAGACCAAGTTTAATGCGATGACTATAGCAAGTGGTAGGAGAAGGTAAATTTAAGTCAACTTAGGGCATAGCCCTGGCTTGAGCTAGCCCTGGGTTTAGGCCACTTGGCTAGGCTTCGGTTAGTCTAGGCTAGTCTAGGCTTAATGTAGTCAAGCTGGTCCGAGTTTAATGGCATAAACATGACTTCAAAACATTCATTATTTATAAAATAGCCTCACCGCTTATTAGTGTTGCCGTTTCTTCATTATATGGTGGCATCTCATCTTCGTCATCGCTCTTCTTTGCCGCCAGTTTCTCCCGCCGATTCTTTAACCTCTGAGAGCGAATGTATTCTCTATCTTCATCATCATAATCATCCTCCTCATCGGGTAATTCATGGGCATGTCTCATCATACTCGTCGTCTTCATACGGTGGGACGTCCTCTGGTTGGTGATCGTCTTTCTTCTGCAGGTGGGGCGTCAGTGGGTAGCTCATCAGTGATTGGTTCCTAAAACAAGGTACAAGATCATAGGCTTCATTGAATAAGTTAGTTGGTTAAACCAAAGTTTTAAATCTGGTTTTGTCCCCGCTAATGGGGTGGCCGGATTCACCTCATACGCAGCAATACTGCTGTGTGAGGATTTTTGGAAAGAAAAAATAATTGACCGGATGCCCTTTCCTGACGCCATCCACAGTTTTCGGCGGTGGGCCTAGCCTTTGGGAAACCATGCCCACTATGCCAGGCAGCATGTGCTGGATGGCCACATTAGCTCTCCAGAGCTGACGCCATTGTAGGTAGTTTCTTTTTTCATTATACCAGGGTAACCAGCTACCACCCTCTTCCTTAGAAACCCGATGGGGTGATGGTTTAACCACCGACAACCCGGCCTGGACAGGTAGTACTGTTACCATGATACCAGTAGCAGACCCTCTAGGAAACCTGACCCTGACTTTAATTGAATAACTTCATTGGAATTCTGAGTGGCAATGTTAGGCCAAATTGCTTCTGTGATAATTCTAGATGCAGAAGTTATTTTGCTTTTACGATTTATAGGATGTTGTATTTGAAACTTCATCACACAACATTTCTGTTGTAAAGGTAAGGTATTAGAATTTAACGCCACCTCAACACAATTAGAATCATATTGTATCATCATGGTTATATCATATTGTATCATCATGGTTACATCAAACATTTTACAAGACGAACATTAAAACCACACTTTGTTTTTACCTTATCATAACATACAAACTTTTAATCTTTCAAAAAAAAAAGATACATTGTAATAGTTGAATAACAACAACAGATTTCTTTTTTTACAGAAATAGTTTGGCAAATATATACAGGCATTTGGATAGCCTTAACTTTGTTGTTACAAATTAAATTTTGCAATAATTTTAATTTTCCTATTTTTATTGATTGCATTGACCTTGATCTCACACACAGAAAAAACATTCCCACAGTAAAGCACAACAAAGAGATACACTGATGAAGTAGATCATCACCGGTCCATGCATCAAGTAAGAATGACCAATTTCAGATCGTACTAAAACAATTTCAGTTTTTACTTATTAACAACAACAGTAAAACAAATACACTACACCATCGTAACTGCTAACTCTCATCCCTACGAAATAACCAAGATACATTGTAATAGTCAACAAAACAGATACTTTTTTGAATATATTTTTGGCTAATCTAATACAGGCTTCGTGGATGGCTTCATTTCTGTTGTTAAGAAACAGAAAATTTTGTTAAATATAGAAATTTTTTTTTTTTTTTTTTTTTTTTTTTTTTTTTAAAATAATGGAATATTCAAATTTTACAACCAAATCATGTTGGAACATTAGATGAGTTGTCCCTTTTAGACACCTCTTACGACATGCAGGGAGAACATCGGGCCTATTCCTCCATAGGGGGGATTTCTGTTATCTATGTGATCATCAAACACTTCCGGGTTTACACACAGGTAGCGAGAGTTTCATTCAGAATTACCGAGTATCACTCACCTACTGCAAAATTCTATCAGTGCATAAGAACAAAATACTTACTTCTACGGGAGCAAACTTGAATTTATCCTTAATGCGACGCCATATGCTGGTGATAAAATAGCTAGATCGACCTGGTCCACACCACCAAGGATTGCCTGTATGGTACAAAAAGGTCAAAGGTCAGGTAATTACTATTTGCATGACAAGGTTGTGTACAAAACATTCATGCGCAATACAAACTGGCTTTTGCAGGCTTGATAGAGATGAGTATTTCGTGGGATGAAAATACAGATGGGATCTGACACAACGAAAATTAATGGTTGGTTTCAAGAGAGTCAGCTTCTAGCTTCATGTTCCTTCTTTGAATCACCTGTGTCGGCCAAAGGGCATGTCTTTTGGATATGAAAAGTAGAACTAAAAAGATTCAAATCATATTGTCCTTCCTTGTAGTGTGGCCCTCTATTGCTTTCATTTGCTTAAAGGTACATTTTGTGATCCTAGCACCTCATTTTTTGTTTTTTGTTTATGGTTTACTAGATATCCTGAGAAAAAGTTATTTCCAACATTTCAGTGTGATTTTGTCAAGACGTTTTGATGTTATGAAGGAATGTTTATATTATAGCCCAGTCCCCAAGCACATCTATTGTGCAGTTTTTCCTAAAAGCATGAAACTTGGCATGCTTATACATATTGGGTCCCTGAACAATTTCTGATAAGTGCCAAAAATGTATCCCCCCCATTGGCCTACGCGCCCTCTATAGTTTTTCCCAATATGAAATATTCCTTTCAAGAGCTTAAAACCATAGCTCCATATTTTGAGCCTTAAGGTCCTTAGAGAAGATTTAACATGATGTACCAGGAGCGGTTATTGATTTAATAATATATCAATATGGCTGACCCCATCTTAGATTTCAAAATGGCTGCCACTGAAATACATATTAAGCCTAACTTAAGTTAAGAATGATGAAAAACACTAATTGATAATGCTGAGGGGTTCATAAAACACACTGATGACATACCCGCCACCATAGATTTCAAAAGGCGCCCACTATTATTCCACTAATTATCCATATTAAGCATAATTCCACTTATGAAATGTTGAAAAACACTAAGGACAATCCCACATTGATAATGCTAACATTTAAGTTCAAAAAGAGCATTGCTTACATTGTAGTAGTCACAATTAGTAGCAATCTTAAATTTCAAGATGGCGGCAGATTTCAAAATGGCTGCCATTGAACTATATTTGTAATATATCTGCCTCTGAACCACCTTCGATCTTAGCTCTACAGACAAAACCTATTTCTAAGAATAAGAATCAAAATGTGAACCCATGGTGTAGGAAGCTTAGTCTGTATATGCTTGCTTTAAAGTAATTAGTTACAAGTAACTTGGTAGCCCGACCCGGAGTCACGTCATTTTGGCAATGACAATGATGCGCACAAAGTAGAGTGCATTGAAGTCCAGCTGTTCTGGATTTGCATCCATGTGTGCATCCTTTTGAGCAACCACATTAAACCAGCTCACTCAAGCCTTTGCCACCTCAGGGATTGTGTTCATCTAGCTTCCAGTCCCAGTTAATATGATTAGGTAGGGCTAGGATGCTAGACAAAATGACAGCAGAAGTAGAAGTTTACCAAACATCAGAATATCATCATGATATTAGAACCACTTATATAGTGCTTCACCAAAAGAGAGAGACATGCTTGCCATACAACCATGCTTAAATATCCCCAGTGGTCATCATTACAGCAACATCGCTACCTAATCGTCTGTTGATGATGTACAAGATCAGAAATCACTTCGTTGACACCCCTTGGCAGTATTACTTGACTCGCCTATCAACTGTCACCAGAGGACACAGTTCCCGCTTCACTATTCCGCATAGTAGTTCTTCAGTGTATGCTAGCTCTTTCTTCCCAAGAACCAACTGGATTGGAACAACCTGCCAGTTGATCCTGTTGCATCCCTCATTGCTTTTAAATCTACAGAGAGGGGACTTCGATTGAACTCTCCTACCGGATCTTTTTTACTTGCACCTGTATATATTTTCTGCCTGAACAGAACTGTTTCTTTGACACAACGCCCCACACACGCATGTGTTTATCCTCCCTACCGAGGGCACCACTTTTCTGGAAGATGAAGATGAGATTCCTTTTCCAGTGCATGGACCATATTATTGCATAGCTCAGGACATGAGAAAAATGGATACGTTTTTTTCGTAAGAAACTTTCTTTATTCATTTGCAAGATTTAATATGGTCATTTTGTTCTTATAGGCTAGGTCATTTAACATGTTTGATTTCTGTGTGATTAATTAGGGTTTTTGATTTTAAATAGCAACATCTCGATTGATTTTTTTTTTATTTCCCATTTTACTACGTTAATGGAACTTTGCCATTCTGAAATAACCTTTGAAGGACAGTTGGAATTGGGATAAGGATTTATATCTAGCTAATATCACAGAATAGGAACACATTCTCTTTTTAGAAATTTCCAGAAATCAGCTCAAAGTTTCAGCTACCGTTTGGACGTTAGATGTTTGGCCTTAGACTTCTAAGTACGGGGCTTGCTGACTCTTCTACTACCACTACACTCGTTTGAGGCCAGATTGGCGAAACGATTCTGAATTTGTAGTTCTGAGTAGTAGCCCATCGAGCCATCATATATATTTGGTTTTGGTAGAAATATACCTCTGAGAATCTGAAAGCAGAATCATGGAGTATACAAATTTTTAATCTGTATGCATGAGGCTTAAATTTGTGGCCAAATTTAACACACATTTTGTAAAATTGAAAAAAAAAATGAAAAATTGAGCAAATTTCAAACAATGTTGGTTCCACCTGAGTAGAATTCTTATTTGAGAAGTTCGAGACCACTATGCCAATAGACCAAAATCATATAAGAAAAGGTTGTCATTGTATACCAAATTGTCTAAACTGAGTGCATGTTTGTGACATATCTCCATGTGGTCATCTGTATTGAGTATCCCTTGTACTGTAGGCCATTCACTTGCCAGAGGAGCCTATTCCAGTCCTGATAGCTCTTTTGGGCTACTTCTATTCCTGTCTATGTGGCAGGTATATATTGACATTGACTTAAATCAATCGCCTGATACATTAGAGGCACTTAAAAACTTACTGGACTGGACCTTATTTGGTCAAACAAAGCCATTGAGAAAACAGTATAATGACACCAGTCATGCGTAAGGCATTAGTATTAATCGCTGCTTTTATAACATGCACAACCATTAAAACAACTGAATTAGGAAAGAGCAAAATTTTAACATGACAAAGTGGACCTTCAACGTGACAAAACGGACCTTCAACATCATAAAGCGGACCTTTGTCCTTTTTTTGGGGGGGGGGGGGGCTACGGCCCTCTCTATGGTGGCAGGTATATATTGACATTGACTTAAATCATTCGCCAGATACATTAGAGGCACTTAAAAACTTACTGGACCTTATTTGGTCAAACAATAGTTGAGATATGATCATTAACCCTTCAAGAGGGTTGTGGTGTTGCGTGGGGGGGGGGTTTTGGCTCGTTCTTCTCGCTAAACATTTCATAATTGGGTTAAATTCCAAATATAGTTCATAGGCGGCCATTTTGAAATCAGCTGCCATCTGAAATTCATGATTTTTGCTGGCTGTTAATAGCAGTGTCTATTTGTGTTTTTTCTGAACTCCTTAGCATTACCAATATGGGATTGTCCGTAGAATTAGCTTTTTCACCATTATTACCAAGTTAGGATTAAATTATGCGTCATTTCGTGGCAGCCATTTTGAAATCTAAGATGGCAGTCATATTGATATTAACTTAAATCAATAACTAGATACATGTGCATCATTTTAAATCTTACTGGACCTTCTTTGGTAAAAAATAGTGGGTTTGTATGGCCACTTAGACTATCTTGAAAGGAATATTTAAGTATTGGGTTTTAAAAACTAGTGAGGGCGCTTGTAGGCCAATAGGGGGCGCTACATATTTGGCAATATGAATCAAATTGTTCAGGCACTCTATGTATATAGATTGCCAAGTTTCATGCTTTTATGAAAAAGTGCACAATATTGCCTATTTTGTGTGCTTAGGGACTGGGCTATTACAGTGCACCATAGGCCAGTGTGTTGTAATTTTATATCTGTTTACATTCCTCTTCCTAAAGCAAGACTAATTTTTTCCTACAAAGAAATCTGTCCATTGCAAATGCTATAACACGTGGAATTTGTTGCCTGTACAGGACAACCAAATTCCAGATGACAACCAAACGACCTTTTCAAATGATATCGGACACGTTCAAAAGCACAAATACAATGTACGCGAGCGTCCTTATACGCTTGTGTTCATTCACAAACGCTTGCTATTGATGCGCATTATGCGCAAAAGGACAAATATGCGTAAGTGCTGTGCCCAACAGTTACATGTGATGACCTGTTAGGACGCTTATTGGGGGGTCATCATGTTCAGTTAAACTTCGTATTGAAAATTTAACAGTAGAGCTATTGATGGGACTCTGTTATCCTTTATGACAGGTGATTAAAATTTATATGCTTGTAGTTCGTCAAAATGAATGTTACACTAGTACTTAGGCGGGATTCCAATTTAACGTGGAAGAATATGCGTCCGAGGTAAAGATTAACTTGCGCACGGATATAAATTGTTCGTGCGACAAGTCTTGCTAAATCATAAAATATAAACACGGACCTTTCCTTCCGTGTGGACGTACCTAAGTTAATTTCACACGCAATGTAATCCCATAATTGGTACTCAATGCTTTATTGTCAGTCTCCAAATGAAAACAATTATCGTTTGGTCATAAATTTTAAGTGGGGCGAGAATTGACATCACAATACCTTTCAGGTTGACAATATATTTACAAATACAACAATTTCCGCGCGGTATGTTGATTGAGCTGAGGACCATAAAAATGTACTAGAACACAAATGATTTTTTGCTACATGCTGACGGATGTGAAATCTAAATAGGCTCTATTCTTTAAAAGCTCTCAAGGAATTCGTTTTCGTCTCATCAATCACATGCAATGATATCAAAAATTCATTTGTGGTATTTTAGCACAACGGTGAATTACCGACGGGAGTACAGAAAACGGGTTCCTACTTAATAGTAGGCCATACTGCCTTTACTACTAAATACCGGGGATGACTAATTTTTATCGTATAAATCATTAAAATAGGCCTATAGTAATGAACTCAATATCTGCTAAGAGCAGTTGAGGTCGATTTTTTACTTGCCCCGTTTAGGTCAACTCAACTGAAAATCGCTTGTGAGGATTGCCCGAGCCAGTGTAAACACGCTGCCATACTAGTCAAAGGCACTCAGTGTGTATTTTTTCTAGCAAACACGATTTCTTGCTAAGGGCATGCATGGTGTATATATAACACACCCACACACACCACGCCATTCCTTTCTGCAGCCCGCTATATGTAGTATTCACAGTTTTCCAATTAAACACAACCGCAACACACACACAATGCCTTTGTTTTAATACGTAAAAGTAAATCAATAAAACATTTTTTGTTTTTATGGTCAAATTAAGCCAGTCCCTATGAATGTTTTGCTTTTCCCCTTCAATACGGGGTTTTTGTAAATTAACCACAATTAACAGACCGTTTCGCTAATTTTTTAATTAACGGACTGTTCTGTTTAAATATACATAATCTGTTTGCTTAAAATTCACAATCTGATGTCTATTTTCCCGTCAGGTAAGGGAATTTCTGTGGAGTTTTGATTAATTTTTTGTTTTTAAAAAATTTCGTACTTTGGCATTTATTTATTTTCAAACAATAACACAAGTTTGGATATTAAATGTAAGCCCTATGCTTTTGTTTAGTTTTACATATTAAAACAAACATTGTTAGAATTGTGTATGGTTTGCATTTTGATTTGATAATGTGTGAATACTTTTAACACAGGCATGGGCAATAGTCTACATCACCACACATGCAAAACGAAGAAAGAGCGCTAGAAATACCTGACTGCCTCTCTAAATTACATGGCTACAACTCAAACTGTTTACAATGAGATAAATGTAGGCGGCCACCACTACGTGCCCCCCCGGGCAAAGAGTGATCCCAGACAATAAGACGATATTGATCGATCAATATTGCTAATTGGCTAAAAGATTTGTCCCGTGCGGCGTATAAATGTTCCGTGTGATGTTTGTTTATTAAACCGAATATTGCGTGCCAGCTAGGATACTTTTGTGCGTGCGACGGGTTCCGTCGGAGGCTTTCCTCGGAGGCATACTTAGCTACGAAAACTGGGAGCTCGCCTTACAAACCACAAAACAAAAGCAAGGCGTGCAAATTAATCCCATGTTTCAACCGTTCTCCATCACTTCTTAAGAAATAAAAACATCTTAGTAATCAGAACATCATTATATCATGAAAACAAAAGGTGAAAATTCAATTAAGTAGAAATTTACAATCCTATAACAGTCTGCAAAATGTTAATAACCCACTAAGAATTTTTCCCATTCTTGGGTTTCATGTTCATGGGCCAACCATTTCTCTGGTTATGCATTGACTATTCTAGGCAAAAATCAATTTTGCTGTCAGGTTGCCCACAATAATTTGCCCAAATCGGCGGTAAATAGGGTCGGAAAGTCGCCCAAATCCCTAAAAAGTCGCGGGCAACACTGGAAGTCCCATAGAAACCTTATTAAAATTTGACCAAGAATCGCAGTAAAAATTTTGGGTGTCCGCGGATAAGGGAAGCCTTTCCAATCTCCAACTTGGGCTAGAAAATCAACGGATTGGCAACACTGTTTGCTGTTCATAGGGTGGTTATTTACACAGCACCAAATTGGGGTGATATACACAGGGTAAAGATCCTATACCTAAGCAAAAAAAAAACAATGACATGACGGTGCAGAAACAATGGGCAATTGGCCATCAGTGAAATAGACCTTTCTTCAAGAATCAAAATACTGAATGCATGATGAGAAAGTGGTGGCCATGGTAGTGTGAGGCAAGTGTCTAAAATACCTGCAAAGCATGCGATACCCTGACGCAGAGGCAATATGCCTATAGGGTCCAGGTCAAAAACAAGGGGGTCATTAGAGTCAAACTGTGTAACCCAAATGGTCTTGCACCACTGGATTTTTTTCGTGAAGTATGAAGAGCGTTATCACGGACAATGTTTGTAAACTTTGCTAGTTGTGGTGATGTTTAAAGAGACCTTTCTTTTTTATGAGTTGATCCCTTTTGATAAAAATGGCCACCAATTGGACCCCTTGGGACAATTTGACTTTGGTACATCAGAATTCTTGCAGATATATCAAGTGTTAAAATTATGTTGGAATTTAGGTTTTTTAGGGGTGCCTGGGAATCCCTGTTATATGCTAGACTAAGACAGATATTTCAGTCTTGCTCTGCACAGTCAGGGGCAAGACAAATCGGTGTTGAAACATCGATATCTACTTCATAGGAAACAACATAGGGGCATCAACTTTTTTTGTAGATGGAGGTAGCCTAGATGCCAATGAGTATCTCTAAAAGCTGGAAAGCCGTAACTGTTGTGCGTTTGTAATAAATGCCAGTTCGAGAGTGGGTGGTGGCGTCTATGTTATTTGGTAAAATAGGTTTTTCTTTGTAAGGTAGTGCATACAAATTATCAGGCTTTGCCTTCGGTGGACATCTCCGCCCATCTATTTGGTTGTTAATTCGTTTTGAATGTATTTTGTGATCTGTGTTTTTAGATCAGGAAATAAAATATGATCCTGGAAAAGATGTGTCAAATTGGGGTCAACTGGCCAAAATTGGGCCTGAAATTAAGAATGGAGACCATTGGCAGTAAAAAACTCCTGTAAATCAGGCAATTTCTGAACACTGGCATATGCGTAGGGCAAATGCTAGGGTAAGATTACAGTTATAGTTGTGGCCCGGTTTTTGCTATGTAATAATACACTCTGTTGGGATGGAAGTTCAAAATGGATCAACCATCGTTTGAGGCTGTGTTGCGGTAAGCATCCGAACACGACTTAGCTCCTAGTGTGAGCCAGGCATATCAGTTCACTAAACAGGACAGACTGAATGAAAACAGCCATGTCTCCCCAAAAACTTCACCTGCAGGAACTCCCCCTCTATTTCAAGTTGAGGGAAGGTATTTTGTATCTATCTTTAAAGACACAGTTGAAGAACTAGAAAATATTCAAAACAGTAACAAACAAAAAAGCAATACATGAACTTGGTTGCGACAAAGTGCAAAGTTCAATTAATGTGAATGGGTGGATGAGGCGACCTTCGACAAAATTCGTCGTTAATTGGTTTGGGGGATACCTCAAAGCCAATTTAATCTTTTTACTGTCACACTGAATAATTATGAATAGGACATATCCGTCCGTATTACTGCCGACCCAACCCAACTTTCGACCACATTAAAATGAGCTATAAGCCGCCACCCCAAAACCATGTCATGTCATCTGTTTATCAACTACTGCATATGCATAAGTAAAATGATGGCCGACCTTATAGACTTATGGATTTGTGATAGCGATTCCAATAGAAAGTTGGAAGTGTAATGTACAGGGCTAATTGGTCAGGGACAAATGTGCCGAATCTGCGTATTATGTAAATTACCTCATGGTAGATAATCACGTTCAAGTTACAGAAGTGTAAATAAATAAAAAATCAATCGATCAATATGGAAAAAAAAAATGTTGCCCCCCCAATAATCCCTAACGGGACCCTTTGAAAATGAAAGAATCCAAACGATACCAAGGTATGCCGCAGTTGTGTCAATGATATAGCCACAGTCTACTGACCTTATTACAGGGAATATCAGTGATCCATCCAAAAGAGTAAAAAATTTACTTCGGTAAGTGTTGGGGCAAAACCTGGGTAAAACATCTTCTAGCAACCCTGCCAAATTTGGAAATTTGCACTAAGCGCCCATAGTAAATGACTTTGGTAATGTAAATCGTAAGCGCTCACCTAAAATGACTTACTTTAAAGTAGGATCATCGGATAAAATGCCCGTCTTCAGAAAAATTGACCATAAAATCAAATCCCCTACATCAATTTAATCCAAACTTGACTATGGTAACGATTGAACTTTCCTCCACAATTGTGCCAGTTTCGCAGACGGTGCATTTGATTTTAGTGTTTTTATTTATTTTGCCTCTAAAATTCCCTAATTTTTTCATTAAATTACTTTTTCCCGCCCTAAATGCGAAGGTGCCTTTTAAACTGAAACTCCGAGAGATTGTGATATAAACAAATACCTAAATTCTCACGGGGCTTTTTAAATCAAGTGTTTATTTTAGAAAAATGATTTTAGGGAAAGATAATTTAGGGAAAATTAAAAACCCTGTAATTTCAGTAGAAACACTCAATTGCAAAATCTAACGGGAGAATTTTCTAAATTTGTTCCATTTCATATACCCCTTTTATCACCAAGGGAGTTGTTGTTCTTTTAGGAAAATTCTGAAAGTTGGAAACTCCAGTATTTCTACAAAATAATCCAGCCAAAAAAGGTGTTGTTGCGACCAACTACTCTTTGTTTTTGATGCATACCGGAAAATAAAAAATTCTATTGGATATTGATATTTCTCTAAACCTAAAAAACAACACCAATTTAAACTCATCTTTTACTTGAGAAGAAATGAACTAAACGTAGCGTTTTTCACAAAATTGCCCCATTTTTGGCCCATTTTCTATACTGACAAAATCAGTCCCTGAACAAAGTCTATCCCGGAATTGAAAATGCATATGTGACTATCTCCAAATGCCTTTTGCCGAAAAATAAAATTGGCACGTGTTTCTTTCACAATACCAACATTTATGAGAATTCAACGAAGATTCTGAGCACGAAGCCGTAGCCCGAGATCCAACCTTGTGCCCTGGACACTAATTAGGATGAATTGGGTACTCCTAGTTGCAGCGTTACTGCCACTTGTGCTATTGTACACAAGTGGCGGCGATAATGTGCATCTGCGGACAAGAAACAGCGTGTGAAGTTCGTGGAAGCAATACATGTGTAACTGAGTGTGTGTGAATTTGATGCTGCAACAAGACAATTAACAAAACAAAAATCCAACTTAAAGTGTTGTTAACAGTACCGAATAGAGATGGAACCATTCGTCCTTGGCCACAAAAAGAGAGAACAGAAACGGAATGCCATTTAATTAAAGAACCATTCAATATATATATATATGAAATCAGCTGTGCAGGAATATTTCCCTGTCTTTAGAAGACATGAGAACAAACCTTTTCAATCAAGTAGGAAACAAAAAAATGGGACTAACCAAGTGACATGGCTGTGAAAGGTTAATGCAATTCATAAGTGCATCGCCCATCAAAGGTGCAAAAAGAACAATCATTAATATAAGTTTAATTTGCCCTATTCTCTTTTTAGACCAATGCAGCATCCTGAACTGGATTGATTATGTCTTGACCTTCAAACTGATTTGCAACATTCAGACATCTTTCTTATGAACATCTTACACATACGCCATAAGACCTCCGAGGAGGAGGAGGTTATTCAATCCCACAATACACTAGGCTTTGGTAGTTACACCACCAAAACTTAAACTAGAATTGCGGTTCTCAGGCTTTCGTGCTCGCTATATTCAAAAAGAATATAGCTGTGGGCCGCCCCATGACCTTGGTGACCCTGGGCACGTGACCTTTGATCTCATCAACATATGAGGGCCCCCATTGTGCACCATGACAGAAGTTTGGTTCCCAATTGAGTTAAACTTTTCAATGGAGGTCAATTTAAAAAAAAACCTTAAAAATTGTGACACATCCAACACAACATCCACACACACATCCAAAAAACACATCCACACACACATCCACACACACATCCACACATACCACACGCACACGGATGCTCAGGGTCTGCCAGCTATAGGGCTGGCGGCCCCCCCACAAAAAAATGGTTGAGTGTGGAGTGGTCACTTCATAAAGAAATATCGTGTGACATTTTGTAACATGCTCACCCCAAAATTTTCTTCTTTAAACAAAAATTACACATGGCCCCACAACTGTGGTTTAATCATATTTTCTTCAAAATATGCAAATGAGCTCATTAATATTCATAGCATAACCTGTCCAAAAAGTATACAGGACATGACCCTGTCATGTTATATCACTGTGCCATGTTAGAAGTTCACAGGCTAATCGGTTTAGTCTGTAGAGTGGATTAATGAATTTTTAAAAAATACTTGAATTAAATTGGGCAAATGAGCTTATTAATTATTCATGAACCTGTCCAAAAAGTATACAGCACACATGACCTCATCATGTTCTATCATCGTGCCGGCTCACTGACTAATCGGTTTAGTCTGTAGAGTGGATTAATGAATTTTGTTGGCCATCCAGACAGGCATTCATCCAGGCATCCATCTCTCTGCATGATCACATAGGCCCTTCCACAACTTGATTGTGGGGGGCCACAAATTGGATGACAACAAAAAATATATTTGAAAATCCAGGATTCATCTCTCGCATCACAATTTTTTTCACTTTCTTAATATCTGTGGATGGCACATTTTATATTGAAAAATCTACTGACAATGAAAAAGTGGAAAATCCACTTCTGTGATTCCCATGTCCAGTTCCCCCGCCAGTTGTTTTACTGTTACGTCACCCCCTGAATCAAATTGTTACAATTTACCCTCACTTTGAAATATCATATCTGTGGATGGTACATTTGGAATATGAGTTTGGATATTAAACAACATATGCAAGATGTGTACAAACAGAGTCATAAATTGTGACTAAATTAAACATTTCTGTTAACTATACCTTCATTTTCTGTGCCCAGAGACAATTTCTCTATATATCTGCGTATAACACTCGCTATTGACTGAATAGGGTGACCAAACGCACGTCTGACGTAATTTGACAGTGCAGAACAAATGTCAGCCATGAATAATAATCTGTGAACATTTAAAGCTTAGTAAAACAGAAAGTTTACTTACGTGAATTAGTAATGCATCCTTGAGTTGAAACCCCAACTCAAATAGGGCATTTTTTGACATTTTAAATCATATTTTGTTTGAACATGTGTCGCCCATACTACACATTCAAACCAATCACTGTATGCACCACACTGATTGACAAACGTTGCGCAAATGGTCGCCTAATTCTGTCCTTGACTATAAAACCTTGTCCTGCAAAAGATAGTAAATGCAGTTTATGGCACGGCAAAGAAGTATAGTCTGTAGTGCAGTCTTGAACTTACTTGTGCTTCTTCTACGCTGACCTGGCTGTCTGCATTGGAGTCTAATTCTATGTGAGTTTGGATCTCAAAGAATGACACCCTGAAAAAGGAAATGAAAGGGAAATTTCTGGTTAAGAGTTTTATTAACCCTAACGCCACCAAACACCAAAAAACTCAATGCACTGAGTGAGAAAAATCCCGGATGCAGCAATGACATCATGAAACGAAGACACATATGGGCATGAAATCGCTGGCTGGGCAGGCGACACTGCCGTAGCGTGATATCCCTGGTCATGGGAGTGGGGTCCGAAGGGGCCCCTGGTTCGAGACCAACCAGCGTTTCCAACTTTCTAACAGTAACCTTGTTTGAAAAGCAGAAAGAATGTTAAAGGGACTGCACAATGTTACCAGGGAATTAGAGCTAAAAACTTGGTAAGAGAGAGTTTGCACAGGTTTTTAGGGGAATACGAGCAGAAGTCTGAAATATGCAAAGTATGACCTTTGTCCTTAGGCCTACAGACCAGTCTGTCACAGTGAATACTAAAGCCCTATAGTGCCGGTGTCATCTCGGTTATGACACAATCCCTCTGGGGATAAAATTACTGTTCTATTTTTTATAAAATAATGACATTATGCATTTATTTTTTACATACCTCAAAGTTCATTTTGGGATTTTGACTCATGATGACCCTTAAGTTAGATGTCTTAATGCTTTATTATTTTTCTCCACTACATCCTACTATGTCTGCATTTTTGCTGTGAGAGTGAGGTGAATCTGGCTACCCCCATTGTGGGGACAAAACCAGATTAAAAACTTTGGATTTAATTACTTACATATAGTGGGTCAAAGTACAATGTCATTCTCCGATTAACTAAATGTAGATCAATGGTTATTTATCAAACAAGTTTCATGATCCTAGCATATCGCACACAAGAAATTCTGACATACAACCCCCACCCCAGCGAATGGCCAAGGGATAATAAA
>JAMKCH010023550.1:0-20326 GCA_023653785.1 Ophioderma brevispina
TCTGCACTTCCATACCATTCAGCGGTCCTTGTCTTGTCCACAACGAACTCTTTACATCCATAACATCTTCGAAGCGGTTCCTTCATTCTGCAACGTCAAAAGTAAAACATACTTGGAACGGTTGTTAGATACGATAGGATTACCCGCACCAGAATCGGGATTCCAAAAGGGTACAGCAGAATAAAGGCCAAGGGAACAAGACGGACGACAGAGACACGGCAAATGTTGAGAAAAAATTGAGATTCATCGGCTCGACTGGTAGTACGCTGTGAGAACACAATTTACATGGTTGCAGCACCCGTGAGAACTATACGCAGGGGGAAAAATAAATATAAAATAATGCCAGAGCAGACACGATACAGGGACATAACCCCAACAGCCCTGGCGGTCTAGGTGTGGACTTACATTACATAGGGGGGAGCTAAACCTGGCCAAGGAATCAGCCCATCTTACACCCGCAGTACGAGCAGGCTAAACAAAATGCCTGAGGCTTCTGATACTTAGGTTTACACTTCCTAGATTCCACTCCTTAGAAATCCATTGAAATCTTCCGAATTCCACTACTTAGCAAACTTTCCGGATTCGTTCTAAAGAAAACATCTCAAACTTCACCAACACATCATCATCCATACTCCCTCCGACGACCATATAGAGTAGATGTTTTCAGATATTATAATCATAAATAAATTCGGCCGATAAAATCGGCGATAACGGGGAAATATTTGTATAATATCCCATTAAAATTTTCACATGGTGCCCCAACTGAGACACCAAAAAAGAGCAAAGGATTCTGGACGCCAGTGCCGTCATATGGTTGGGCGTACCGATGCTAGCATGTACCGCTCTAGGCATGGGCGCACCAAAATTTTTAATGTGGAAATAGGGGGAGTCCTAAAGGCCTTTTTTGATCACAAACAAATCACTAGTTTGGATCCTTTTCGTAAGTATAAAATGTAACATAGAATTGTGATACAAGGGTCCCGGTTCCATTCCCGGCAAGTAGAGTTGATTTTTCTTGTCCGCCGAATAATAATGTACCTAAACAAAAAATAGGAACTATACTGGTGTAAAATGTGTAAAACCATTGGGATGTTTTTTTTTTACCATGATTTTGAAAATGGCCCCCATTGCATGTTTTGACCATGGTCAACACACCTGGATCATTTGCTCCATGGTCAACCATGTTAAACATGATCATAGTGACCATGGTTGACCATGGTTACCCATGTTGTTGAAACTGGCACAACCACGGTCAACCATGGGTAAAAAACCAACCCACGTGACCATGAGTTACCCCTGGTTTAAGCATGGTCCATATTAACCATGGTTGACCATGGTCACTTTGATCGTTGTTGACCATGGTTGACCGTGGCGTGTGCCATTTTTAAAAAACATGTGCTAACCATGATTGACCATGGTCAAAACCCAGGGTTAACCATGTTTAAAAAAAACCTTGCTTTTTTCGCCTAGGATAAACGCACCCCTCATGTAAGTGCAACAAGCTACACGGAGGTCCGGCGCATTCTTTGACAATTACGCATCACAAAACGAGGGTTCGATGTTCTTCCTGGCTCACGTAGTTCACAGCTCGCATGTGTTTGATTCTGTCCACAAATTATTAATCAGACTTGTAGTTTATAATCATCATGCTCCTTGCTTGAAACATCTCGAATACTTCTTCATAGACAGCTATGAGTTACAACATGCTCATTCCACAAGGACACAGTTCAGGGTGCTTCATACTTGCTAAATACATTGACATGAACTGACCTTGGTAATCTGCGGTATATATATTCATACCCCAAAACCAGGGGGTGTATTTTACTAAATACACTGGCGAATGGAAGATAGCTGAACTGTGCAAGGGATTGAGATTTTACTAGTCATAGTTGATACATCTATCATTATTTTATCACCATTGTAGGTTGTACCTATGGTTGAGAGGACAAATCAACTATTAACATTAGGGTATCTCTCCCTCTTATTGACCCTTTGCTACTGCTGCTACCCACCCTTGTAAGAACCACTGGACCTGCTCGGCCCAAACTCGAGGGAGAGGGGGAAGGGAAGGGAGGAGCGAGGGAGAAAGAGAATTACCCTGAACCCCAAAAATGCACTTAATTTGCTTTACATGAAATCATAAGATCATGTGTGACTTATTTCATTTACTCATGTCGCCCGCTCGCTCTGCCCGCCCGCCCCACTCACCACATTCACATTATTAAATGGTCACTTCAGGAGTCATGATTTCTTACCCCCCTCCTTTGTGGCAGAAAGTCAATTTAACAAAACAAAAAAAAAAGTGAATTGTTGCCAAATAAATACCACATCCCCTTTGGAAACTCAACCATAGGCCATACAGTCGCTTCCAATTGCAGCGATGAGCATATAAAAACACTGAAGTGAAAGCATCAACAGAAATGATGTACTGAAACCACACTTTATATATAATACACCTGGATACTCTTCTTTATAACATATATTCAAAATCTGTTAAGTCCTTATAACAGGATTTGGAAACCGCCGCGTTCTAAAAAAAGAAATATAACATACCCTGCAGTTAGGAAATTTTCTTTAATAAATAAAACACACGGAATTCAAAAATCTGAATTGCCCTTATAACAGGATTTGATCTGGTCTAAAAAAAGAAATATCACATACTGTAGGAAATTTTCTTTAAAAAAATAAAAAACACAAAAACACTTAGTGGTTTTTTTGCCAATTATTTCTGGAGACAACCCCTTTTTTTGCTTTATTTTAGCATTGCATATTCCTTATACTGACTAGGCAGTAGAGTAACTAGGGTAACACTTTATCCTTACCCAATTTCATCCTGTCCCACCAGCATTCTTGGCTAACCTGATTAGATTTTCACCATAAGACCTCTCTGCTCTGGCCCTGAAAATACATGAAAATAAAAATTGTGTATCAAGTGAAGTCAATCCACTTAAAACAATGTCTGTCATCTGTTCAACAGAGGAACTATCAATTTTTTCAAAAAGCAATATGGTATACTAGTATACTTCATTATATGACTACGGAGGACCTCAAGGTAAATTGCTGGCCCCGGGACTTTTACCATCTTATACAATCCAAAAGGGATTGTGTGTGTACATGTGTTGTTTAGGAACAAAAAACGCGTTAAAAGGGTCCCTTGTTTCCAATAAGCGATTTGTACGCGGACATGTTTGGGTGTCAAAAACAGCCAAAATATGAAAAAAAAAAGTATGTTTTTTATTAACCCTGAAATGTGATGCACAGGGTTAGGGTTATCCATAAGCAGGGGGATCAAAAAATCATCAAAAATATTGTAATGGCCACTTTGAAAGAAGCAAGCAAGAAATAAAGGTATATTAATTGACACATTGAATTGCTACTACTTGTTTAGGGTAGCAAAAACAGATAAAAATACGTGTTTAGAGATGTTTTAGCTTGCTTGTGTTTTAGTCGCGTTAAAAATACATGTTAGAGATGGGCTATTCCAGAAAACAAAAATGCCCCCCCCCCTATAGAGAGCGCCGGAATTCCAGACTTTTGTCACTTTTGGCAAGCTGGAATTCCCAGAATTAATGTCTATACGGGGTGGGAATTCCAGCCATTTAGGGATAGAGGGTGCAAGAATGCCAGTGTTTTTACGATTTCAGAGGAAATATTCTGAAAAAATCAATATTTCAACACCCTCTTACCCCTAACCATAATCCTTGGAATCCACCTTGGTTTTGTACATTGGTTTAGTCTAGGAAGTCCTGGAATTTACGGAAGGTAGTGTCTGGAATCCTGGTTAAGTTAGGAAGTAGGGAGGTAGCGTCTGGAATTCCAGATAATCATGAAAGGATAGCCAGGAATTCCAGCCCTGATATTTTGTGAACAAAAAGTTTGCCCCGATAGGGGGGGGGGCATTTTTTTTGGAATAAGCCCATTTTGAAATCCATATTCACGCATCATATTCACCCTGAATACAAGTGCCCTCCTCCTTATACAAAGAACATAATGAATTCCTATTCAGCAAGTTTACTATAGCCATAATGTGTTGGATCCGGCACACAGTGTACATATAAATGGAATGGCAACTCTGATGTGTGTTCTTGTGCTTTAACACTCTGAACTGAGTTGTACTGAATAGAAAACCATTCTGAAGTGAAGTAGTTTATTACAAAATCATTTTTGTTTCACATAAAGCTGTGATTGGGCTTAATCATTTCTGGTGAAAGCTAAGATACACATTTGGACCATGCAAATGTAAGGGTTGTTGATTTTTGAAAAAAATAGAGGTCTTATTCCAAAAAATACTTTTACAAGTCATTATCTAAAGGGAATCCTAACCCAACCCTGAACTCTAACCCTCACCTACACTTCTAACCCAACCCTCCCCTTTCAGAATATGTGCCTAAATCTATTTTGGAAAGCCCCAAGCTCCATTTTGGAATAATGACCCTACATTGAAATTTTGGAATGATGACCCTTCTGAATTACACCTCTTAGTAAAATTCGGCATATGAACCTTCAGAATCATAACTTTTTTTTTGGATATTACCCTTAAAAATTTTTCTGAACAATGACCATCATAGTATTTTTTTGAATTGAGAAACCCTCAGAATAAAGCCTTCGGAAAATGCAAGCGACCCTGACAAAACAGAACTATTAAAGAAGTGCATCGGAAGTCTGACTTGAGTTCAAGAAGCTTTTCATTAACAAATATTCCAATTTTGTAATGCGATATTGGTGGCACAATGACTTGCACATTTGACCTGCAACACATACATTTTTATCTTTGATTATTCTGTAGTGGGTTGTACACAATCACCTGTTTTAGTGTAACATAGAAGAGTGGCCATCGATGCTGCATTTCATTTCTCAAATCTTCATTTGGTGATTTTTTTTTTTTTTTTAAAAAGAAACTGATTTGGAAGATAATTTGGAAGTAGTGGCGTAACAGGTGGGGGGCGGCGCCGGGGGGAGGGGGGCATGTTCCCCCCCTTTGGCCATGAAAAAAATTGCAAAATCATGCTAATCAGCCGTTTTTTATTAGACCTCTGACCGGGAAAAATTGCCTTTTGACCCCCCCTGAGAGGAAAATTCCCAAGACTGGGAAATTTGGCCCCGCCAGCGCGGGCAGGCCTATACGCCCCGGCCCCTCATTACGCTATAATAAATAAGTTCCACATTTGTTTTATCCTCTGTATTATGACTGCTTTCCCCTTTAGCTAACAAAACACACACTTCAATTTTCAAAGTAATCAGGGTTTTCCTTTACTTTCAAAGTAGCATTACAATGATTTTTTTCATGGAATATCTGGTGAACTATCTTCTTTTCCAAAGCATAATATCACAACAGGAAATCAGTATTACACCAATAATGTATCTTGCTGCTTTTTGCAGGGACCCCCTGACCTTAAGGAGGAAGTTCCATACCATAACCACTCAGCTTTGTTTCACATCCGAAAATGAAACTTTTTCTTCATGTGATCATCGTTGTGTTGGCTCTTTAAATGTTCTGTTAACACAATCAAAAGAGAGATTAAAAACACTGTTCACAGGACCGTATGTGAAAATAAAATCTTCTTGTTGAAAAATTATATTTAAACATCTTTTTAGTCACCTTTTCAGCCGATTTTGGATTTTTTTTCTGGTTTGAAACAATTCAAAAACCTCAATCAATATCTGGCCCACATATTACAAGCCATGTACAACTCTGATATGAATGAAGACATCATAAGCGGCACGGTATGCACAGGTTTTTATTAGGTTCCCCGCTTTTGCCCGAATTCAAGGGTATGTACATTGCAATAAGGATTCGTACAAGCTAAAATATTTAGTGAAATCTTGGAAATGAAATGAATTAAGTTTGCCTCTTATGGGCTGAGAAGATGTCTAGGAACCCATGGGGGTTTCGGGCCTTATTTATCTTGCTAACATTTTAGAGCATTTGTGGCACCTCGGCAACTTCCCCTGTTTAGCTTTAATATGTTTCTTTGCTTGGCCTGCATTTATCTTCCTCGAGTCAGTGACATCATCTTATTCAGTGATCGCAGCATTAAATCCCGAGCACTGATTGAAAGTGCTGGCTAAACACGCGCCCACGTTTAAAGCTGGTGCTTAGATGCGTGGGGCAATACCTGCCTTATACCTGGTGATGGTCACTGACGCGTGGAAGATAGTACCCTACTAGCATTTGTGTTTTCTAGCTGGAGACAGCTATGGATCTTTGATAGATCAAGGATTAATATTTATTATATCCACAAATAATGACACAACCAAAACTTAGTAGAGATAGTGTAGGAAACTTACCAAAGCTGTTCACTAGTAACATACAAGGCGAACTCGTATTACGCGATGCGTAAAATAGGTCCCCGCCGAATGCGATAAATGCAACTACCCACACCCCCACCCCCTCCCCAACACTCCGCAAAACCCCCCCCCACACCCAACAAAACCCCACCCCCTCCCCAACACCTGCACAACACCCACCCCAACACCCTACAAAACCCACCCCCTCCCCAACACCCCGCAACACCCACCCCAATACCCATCTGCCCTCCCCCTTCCCCAACACACTCACCCCACCCCTGATTCCAATCCCCTCCCTACCACCCCGCAACCCCCCCTACCCCCTCCCCAACACCTCACCCTCCCCAACACTCCACCCCTCCACAACACCGCCTCCCTAACCCATTCCACACCCCACCCCCCACCATTCCCCACCCCCCCCTTTCCCCAACCCACTTCACCACACCCCGCCGCTCAGCCCAACCCTTCCCCCCCCCCCCCCCCTCCCCCCTACCCCTCCATATCCTAACCCCCTCCAACACCCCCTATGACATCGTAGTCTCATGTAGCAAAGGCATTTTGGCCTATCCGACCATACCGTTTCAGAGATAACAACAATTACGCATATTTAATTACTCCATTTGCATACCTAAGCCCTGGCCGCATATATCACATACTTTCAAATTGCAAAGAAGATGTTGGCCCATGATAGGCTTTCATCAGCAGCACAGGAATTTTGAGTATCCAAATGTACAATGTCCAAAATATAGCAATGACGCTGAGTTTTGCATATTAAATTAATTAGCTCATTTGCCATACTCAAATTTGCCCAAAATACGCCCAAAATCAAATCAGTCGAGCACTCTTCAGCCTGCTTCCCTCCACCAATGTACATCATTATAACGCCTTACGGAACTCCAGAAAACTTGTACACACGCCGTACGGGAAAATTTTCATAATTATGCAAATGAGATACTTAATTTACATATTTTAAACGCCCAAAATCTACTCAGTCGAGAAACCTCATCAACCACCCGCTTCTTTCCACCAGTTACATCATTGTTGCCTTTCGGAACTCCAGATAATTCGTATACAACATGGGTGTAACATTTTTTATCCACGGACGGACGGACGACGGACAACGGACGCTGCTCATTTTATAGTCCCCGTTCCGAACTCGTTCGGCGGGGGACAATAACTTACTGCCTGCTTAGTCCATGTGCAGCCAAGCAAGGAAACAGCTACTCTAAAAAAATTTTAGCAAGGAAAATAATATATTTCCCTTGTTGTTCTGTGGTGTGTGGACAGTTTCACAATTTTCTTTGGATTGATTTTTAAGCCAACTCAGAGATTTCCTAAGGATGCACCCTCATTTTCTACAGATCATGGTTTTTGAATATAACATATGCATTTCCACATACTAATCACTATGTGAAATAGCTAAACTCAATCGATCTCCTTCACTATGGGCCATTCTTTTTGGTATGTCACACACTGACCAAACCTTTATTTTTTGCTCCCATGACAAAACAACCATCTAGCAAAAGTGGAAACTTATTGGTTAGGTTGGGACAAAATCTAACCAAAATACCTGTTTACCACTGGTGCTAGATTGTTTTTTCATGGAGGCAAATAAGTTCGGTCACCTGTGTGACATCCCGTAAATGACCTTCATATAAAAATCAATCACAACTTTTGTAATAAAATTCCGAATACTTCCATATTCTTGGTAGGTGTTATACAAATATTGACTGCTTGTGAGGGAAATGGGATGCAAAATAACTACCCGAGTGAATGGAGAAACCGTGAGCCTACTTTTTTCCCGAGACCGAAGTCATGGAAAATTGTAGGCCCACGGTCTCCAGTCACCGAGGGGAGGTATTTTGTAACCATTCACGAATAAGAGCAGTCAATATGTTGTTTTTATAGAACATATAAAAATATTTCACTCATTTGAAAAACATGCCAAGTCTCGTCAAGAGCGGCTGCCACCCCTGCACCGCAACTCATTCACATGTTTCATTGATGAACTCAAAGCTAGTCAGTCTAGTCATGTTCAATCAAATCGCGGCTCTCTCCCCACAAATTTCTCGAACTGCTCTAGACATACGATTTGTTTTACGTATACTCTATCACAGCCTTGAATTTTCTCCATTGGTAGTCAAAAATCACAGAACTTGCCCACGGTGAAATGTACACAACGCGGATATCAAGCAGAAGATTCCATGGTCGATCAATCACTGAGGCACGGCCGATGCAAGATACCATGGCAGGGAAAAAAGGTTCCCATAAAAGACTATTTCCCCGTGACTGGGGAAATAGTACTTTTATGGGGAACTTTTTTTCCCCTCCTGTTCATTTGGGGAACTAGTCTCAAATATAAATTATGTCAGTGGATATAGTATCCACCAATCAAGGACAGAAATATTTTTATTTTAATTAATATACTATATTGCATAATCTTACCTTCCCTCTAGTCAGTGACTGCAACGCATTCACACAGTTGTCTTGCATGAATTTTTTTTGCACTGCCTTTATACGGACATGTGTGCGTAAGTCAGTGCTTTGAATCAATGCTTGTGATTTAATTCTACATCTATTACATCACACACAGGGACATCACTGACTCGAGGAAGGTAAAAGCACTATACATAAATGCTTACTGCATCAAAACGAAAAATCTGATTCATCTCAAACTTTGGAATTGAGCATTTTAGGGGACTGTTTTTAGTTTAGTTGACTATTTAAATTAATTAACACATGTAAAAAATTTAATTTCAAAATCTGAGTCAGCCTTTAAGGTTGGTTGTTATGAATGCAAAATGTAAAAGATTTCCCCAAATGGATACACCTATTTCTTGAGAAGTACAGGATCTTCTCATTTGTAAAGAAATATTTACAAGTAAAAGGTTCAAGGTTGTTCATCTGGAACCTCCCATATTACGTACCATGATAACATTATTGTTGTCAACCAAAGAGCCATATTTTGTGGTAGCTAGTGCAAAATCTAGATTCTCACCATTACCTCTAAGGCTTCACATATTGCAAAATGTATAATTTCAAAATACCTAAAATATTTTTAATTAAAGGAATAGCACTTTGTAGGTCCTTGTGCCAAAATCCCTTGTGCTTGCCTTTGGAACTTGCTTTCTATTACCATATTTTGCTAAATAATGGCACAACCCACCAAGAAATGATTTTTGTGAAAATGGTGCTAAATTTTGGTTAATGCCAACTTTGCAAGCTGTTTGTGCCATTGTGTTCTCTTTCAGTGGGGTACAATCTGTAGAAGGTTGGTGGGTAGGTGGTGGTTGGGACAGGGGTGCCAGGTCCCTCCCCCACTGATGTTTGTTAAAGGCCTATCAGTGCTTTGCGAAATCGGAAATCGATTGCACAAGGAGTAGGTATCCCAACCTCCCTACGAGTGGCAAACCAAAGCACCTATTGACAAATCGGACCGTTTATTCATTACTGTCGCGAACGACATTTATTACTACACGTAATTCAATGGCGATTCACATCTTTGAAACTGCTCTTTTTTCCTTCTTCTCCTTCTTTCTCATTTTTCAGTTGGGGAAAATAACTTACGAGAATTCTACAGACCTTCTCCTTCACTTTTGAGCTTTTCTGCCATTTTCAAAATATTTTTGACTAGCCTCTTGGGTAAATCCCTGATAGTGCCTATAAATATAAATAAAAAAAATAAATGCTGTATTTTTTGTATTACACCTTTCAGTGGTGGTTTTGGATCGGGTAGTGGATCGCAGTGGGGTCCAACCATGCACTGGAATATCTCTGGAGTTAGAATCCTGGCCAGGTTTGCTATGAAAGCTGACAAAATTAAATCCAACCTTTTTTTCTCTTCATAATTTTACAATCATGGCATGCATTTCTTTACATTATGTCAATCTGTTGGTACAAAATGTAATGTATGGTTTTATCAATATTGCATATCTGTAAACCTTTCAATTTTTTGCAACCAAATCAATGCTGTTTGTGCTACATCTTCCCAAAATTTCTAAATGCATACCCTGTTTTTTTTGCCACTGACATGTCGCCTTGCCTCCCCATCAAAACAACCTACCATCAACCCTGACCCTGACTTTACAATGTTATATCAGAATAAAACAGACTCATCTGTTAATTTTACCAAGGAACAAATACCTAATCAAATATTGGTAGGATAAGGTCCACATGGCAAAAGAACAACATGGGCATGCATTTTTAATCAGGAGTGATTTTCTTCCTCCTTCTTTACTGGTTCCTTTTTTCATAACTCAAATCTCTCCCGAATCCATCACTGGGAGTTATCACCACCAATCCCACCACACAATTAGCTAATATCTACCTGTATCCTAAAATGTAGCTTCTTGTACCATCCACAAAGTGGCATTCAAAATAAGGTCAAAGGTTGTGGACTTGTTTCAGTCTGCAAACTTGTTTAAAGATTCCAATCTCAATTCATTTAAGTGTCTATTCTTTCAATGATGAGGTATTATTGTGTTTGCTACATATCTACTCTTTTAAATCAAATCAATGATATTTAGGTTGATAATAAGACAGCTGGAATCTACCATTAAACCTTAGGTTTGTCATAATGTGGACTATGTGAGGGTGGAGTGGGCATAGAAGTCTGACAGATAACATGCACAATAAGGCAGCTTTCTTAAAGGGATTAGAGCGATTTGCTAATCCGAAATATCGAAAAAAAATCATCAAAATTCATGTTTTTGTATTTTTGTTACTGGCATGATTGCAAATGCATAACCTGCAAGTGGTTGACTATATTCCGGTGTATTAAGCAAGAGTCAGTACTTTTTATCCGATTCTTTAATTTCTATACGTGCCGTATCAAAATTCCCACTTCTGTGTGAATATCCCAGATTTTATAAGCGTAATAGTGTGCACCATGATCAAATAAACAGTTGTTGTTTGACCTCAAACATATTGATCTTTGTTTATTCTGTGATACTGTCAACCACAATCGCTGTTTATAGTAGATTTTGAGACGTCATCGCTCTATGTCTATTTACAGGAGTCGGTAATGAAAAATTTCCTTCAAACACTTCATTTTTTTCACTATTTGGTGTTTGTTTCTAAAATAAAGCAGTTATTTTGGAATGTACACACTTATCCCTGATTTATAATTAAACAAATGTATTTCCACATTTTTCGATTCTCTCCTCTCCTCCTCTCCATATCGCTTGCTATCCCTTAAAGGCCGCCTCAGAATTTCAAAATACAAATTTTTGTTGTGCATTACTAAAAATAGTTACTGAACAAAGTAGTCTCCTAACATGCTTATTCCAAATTTAAGATGAATCGCATTTTCCGTTTGATACAGTAAACATGTAGGTATATATAACAGTACCAAGGATGCCGTGTATAAAAAAACATTGGATCTTGCATTTTAAAAAAAGAATTTTTCTTATATGAAGGCATACGCCGATCCGTTAGCCATTTCACACAGATATCCAGTTGTGGACAAGCAAAATACAATTGTCAATTTGAGGGTGCCAGTCCGGGAACCTCCGATTAAACTCCTTTAATCCATTCATACTTCACTGCACTGCATTCCTCTGACTCAACACATTAGATTGCATGCACTGCTGCTGTGTTGATTCAAGATGGTTTCATTCAATCATCCATTTTCACTGCACTGCATTGCGTCAGTGAAATATGGAGTTTAAAGGTGCAAACTTATGGGTTTTTCTTGAAAAAAAATACCAGCAACACCCAAATCCATATTTACCCTAAATTAAAGCCATAATGAAATTATGGGGAAAACACATCACTGATGCTTACGTAAATAAATAGGGGCATATGAGTGTTAATTAGCAGCTATTTGCTTTAATATTTTTGCTATATTATGGCCTTTTTAACTCTTCAACTTCCCTTTAAGTTTATACAAGGGTGGCAATTCATTGCACTAGACAAACCTTGGATTATTGAACTATCATGTGACTTGAAAATTATTGAGCATTTTAGTGAATACACATCCATTTCTGTGGATGAAAAAGCATTACTTGCAACAGTGACCACATTTGACCCCAGATGACCTCTTCCCCTGCATTGCTCCCACCCATTGATCATTCCCACAAAGTTTCATTAAAATCCATCTAAGATCGTAGGAAAATCATTTACAAAGTGTGGACACAGAGACAAACAGACAGACAAACAGACAGACACAGCTGAATCATAGAGCTAAGTATTTAACCTTTTACCCCAAAAAATATTATAAAAGTCTTTTAATTTAGTTGATAAATAAAAGTAATCTAAGTAGTTAAAACGCAGAATGTGCATATACATACACACCAGAGGGTGTTTTGAATCAATCCCATGATGCATAGCAATGTGCCTATACTGTACTGTACTAAACACATGTCAGTACTTAGGGATAAAAAGTGTTCAAAAAGTTTAAGAACCACAAGACATTTCATAATCATGCCAAAATTTCCCTAAGTACTAACGCTTTGTGGGCTAAAATGAGCGTTAAAGTCAGGGGTTTTATGTGTTAAGAATAGGATTTTTATGTGATCACATGACCCTATTGAGGTGAAATTTCCCAAAACTGGTGCATTGTGGGATTGACTCAAAACACCCTCTGCATACACACCATGCTATACAAAATGATGACTTACAATGAGCAGCCCTTCCTATTAATAATTTAACAGTAATTATTGTGAAATTGAAACAATCTTCAACAGAATGAAACTGCCAAGGTTGATATTCATATGCTGGCTTCAGTATTGGGATTTTAGTGAATACAACTAAATACATAATTGCAAACACAAAAGGATGTGAAGCTAGCCTATGAAATTCCTACAACCGACTTACCAAAACCGCATCCACAAATTTTCAAGTGCTTTGTTTAATAGATCAGTTAAACATAAGCAGTAGAAGGGGATAACATCCCCATAAATTCCAGGACCACCATCTGTAAAAATTCATGAAATAACACTTAAAGGGGGATGACCTTAGTTTAAGTATCCATCTGTAAAGGTTTGTGCCATAGTTTAATCTGTTGTGATGTGATTTTCTAAGACCCATGGAGTATGTGTAATAATATGTTAGCACAGTGGGGCCAATTTATGCACATGACCTCCATTCCAACCAACACCTTTAGCCCTAGATTTCCAGGTAAATGAGGAAAAATAGTGCTTTAAGCTTCCAACAGATATAATAATAAATATAACAACTAAAGGTGTGTCTCCGGTTTCGCGATCAACTTGGTTTCGCGAATCACTTTGGGTTTTGCTATCACTTGGCTTGACGACCCTCAGGTTTTTGCGGTTCTTTTGACCTTGGATGATCCCTGATGACCTTGTTGTGACCTTTAAGATTTTCAGGCTCACCAATCACACACCCCATCCTCAAAGTTTCATGACCATAAACCAACGTTTACCCATTTGACGGCTCCTTTGACCTTGATGACCCCCCATGACCTTTGGTACCTAACTCATACAAATTCTGTCTTCAATGGTCAAGGGCACCCACCCTCCACGTTTCAGTCAGGAATTTGTGCGACTCTCTGTCTTCAAAGAAAATAGACACGGTCAGACAGACAGACAGACACACTGACAGCCTTTGACCTAATGACTCCAATGACCTTTGATCCACTACCCAATACAAACTCGTTCTTGCGTTTGGTCAAGGGGCAAACCCACACACTAGTTTCAGGACGTGCGTACCCCTCGGTTTCCGAGAAAATAGGCGCGGTCAAACAGGACAACGACAGACACACTGACAGACAGACCACCTGTATTAATATATGGATTCACCTTCGATTACTTGATCATGTGGCCTTGGGTAAAACTCAACCTATGGGGCATATAAAACACACACCAAACAACAACAATCCCAACCTGGCGTGTGACATGGCTGATAGCTCCGATTGCAAATCGAACAGTGCAATCCATGGTCATGGGACAAAAATCACACTTGGAAATCATATTTTCTACTAAGCCAGGTTTATTACTGAGTCAGTTTCATGCCAACTTAACAAGGAATGACCAGATTCTCCATGCCATTTTTTGGCATGGTGGGATACCTTATTGAAAAAAATCTGATATTGAGATTCCATCTGTCTTGTCATAGTTGTTTTGAGTTTTGCCAGCATCATCGACCTCTTCATGCTGATTTTTTTCTTGATTATTATATGGTCATTGTAAATATTGAAGAGCATTTCAAACCACACTCTGCCCATTCTTGAGACTTGTTGGAGACTTTTTTGTCAAATCAAATCCAGCTCACAGCATTCTGCTATGGTTATATAATGCATTAAAGAGACAAGCAGCAATATGTCAGGAATTAAAAAGGTGCAATGCACTGTTTTAGCTTTAAAATCAAAATAATATGTCAATTCCATATAAATACTTTAATGCAGGAAAAAATATCAAAGTGAAAGAATTAAGTATAAATTTGTCATATACCGTCTCCCGCAAATAGATACAAGCGATGGCATCCTCAAAATCTACACTAAACAGCTAATTGTTGGTTTAACCGTCCCAGTACAAAGAATAAACAAACAATGTTTGTGTTTGAGGTCAAATTGTACAGGTCATGGTGCACATATTACACTAAAAAAATCTAAGATATTTTTTTTTTAAGGTGTATTTCTTGATTCAAGGTTATGCTTTTTTATATGCACATAGAAGTTTACAGAATCAGATAAAGTACTGGCCTTAACACCGATTTCAAGTCAACCACTGCAGTTTTTTAAGCACTCTATGCCATTAAAAGAACAAATACAATGATTTTTTTTTAATGCAAACCTTGATCACAGGCAAATCGCTGCTTATCCCTTAACTCTTCCATAGCATAGGAGCTGTTTATGCAGCAATCACATTGGGCAACAGAAATTAAAGTTCCTATAGTCTAGACGACTGGGCCTCCAGCCAGTGTTACTGTGAAATTTTTGTGACGTTAAACTACAGCATACTCAGCAGTGTTTCTGTCATGAAGTGGCTCAAACCTTTCCTTGTTGTTTTTTGTTTTGCCTGATGTGCTGCAAATTGGCTAGATACACTATGCTAAGATGTTTCAAGAGAGCGAAATACAACCACAATTGTGTCTGGCCTGATAACAAGTACAGTGGAAACGTATTTTTGTGAAAATTTCAATATATACAATCTTGCCAAACAAGTTTTTTTTTTCCAAATCAAAATTGTATGAGCATTCCAAAAAAATCATGGGTGTCATTTTTTAAATGTGTTCTGGAACTAGGGGGCAAGTTTTATTAGTCAGGGATCAAAATATAAAAGGGGGCAAAAGTGTTTTAAAGTATACTAACATGTTCAGTACCTTATCCAAGTTTCAGTATACAAATATTGACTGCTATGAGGGGAATGGTTGAAACTATATAGGCCCAAGGGTGATCTCGAAACATAACTATGCCCCGAGGCGTAGCCGAGGAGCATAGTATGGTTACGAGATCACCGAGGGCCTATAGTTTCACAACCATGCTCCGAATAACAAGCAGTCAATATTTGTTTTATCTTCGAATATATAGATTTTTATCATCTGATGGTTTAAAAGAACATTCTAATAAGAAAGCCAGGATGCTAACAACAGGCAGGCCTATATCAATATCATGTGTAGGCCATGTCATGGCGTGCATGCATGGTTTAACATTTTGTGTACCTTATAGTCCAAAACTAGTGAAAATTAGCAATCAACTTTCCTTGTGTGAGCAGTGATGTTGGATTCCAAATAAACGGATCGCCGTAATCGACTTCTTGCCATTTTTTTGTCGGCAAATGCGTACAATTTAACTTTACAAAATCCTTGCACCTCCGAATTCGGCAACTTTACACGGCTGCAGATGGCCGTCCTGGTGTCCCCCCCACATTATAATCCTTGAATGTCTTCACGGTGTTTTTACCTGCTTTTTGGTATTAGCCCTATGAGCTGTCGTCTGAGTTCCTTTGCAGATCTTCATCTACAAAGCTCAAAGCTCGAATCTGATGCTGGCTATTCATCGCCTTTCCTTGCTTTTGTTTGTAGCAGACTTACACTACAAAAGCGCAGTACAGTACACAACATGGATGTCTGTGCTTATATTCATCTCTTACACCAGCTTCAATCTGTAAACTCATAATACGGATGAATAGGTCGTACAACAGTCTTTTACGCTGGGAAGAGTGGTCCCCCCGGCATAAGCAAGGCGCGGATCACAGGAGGGGGCGGTGTGGCGCGCGCCCCCGGTAATTCTGCACAAAATCTGCAAAATCAGCCCATTTTGGAAGCTTTTGGACAAGATTCAGCCTTTCAGCATTCCAAGCCCCAGTAATTTTGACGTTTTTCAATCTGTATCTGCCACTGCATAGTTTTAATGAACTATCCCGTTCTTCCCAGGCCATAGTTCATTTTTGGTTAAATTCTTGAGCAGTTGAATTTATGCCTCCACTTTTAAATTTAACCATTATTTTTTTCTTTTTATAATTATATATGAGGTATATAAAAAGGTATAGTTTTGCCCTACCTGAGGGTTATAGCACAAGATTTACAAGGCAAAACGGGTTCCAGGTCACACTGGGGTAAAAGTCATATTCAGAATCGGTTTTTGTTTACAAAGCGGTTCTCGAACCACAAGTGTCGACTGCTTTCGCGATCACTGCTTTAATAAAAATTTGGCATTGCCCTATAAAAGAGAGCAAAGCCACTGGAAATAAGTTTTTTGTAGCTGAAAAGTGCAATTTAAAAAGGGTAAAACAAAAGTCTGCAAAAATATGCACAAAAACAAGCTATTTAAATTCATGGAAATGCAAATAATTCAGCCCAAGCTACAAGATTGTGGCACCTTACTCCATCACCCTATAAGTTGGGAGTAAATCAGGCATAGGCATTAGCAGCAGTTGATTTTAAAGAGGTTAACCGAAATGTCTGAAAAAATACATCGTGGTCTTTGACTGCTAGTGTCGTCTGCCCGTCGTGTTTGAATTGGGTCAAAGGTAACATGAGGTCACCAGGTGACATGAGGTCAACAAGGACACATGAGGTCACCAAGGTCACATGGGTACCAAGGTACATGGGTTACCAAGGTCACATGGTTACCAAGGTCACATGGGGTCATCTAAAGGTCACAGGGGTCACCAAGGTCACAGGGGTCACCAAGTCACATGGTCACAAGGTTCACAGGGGTCACAGAGGTCACCCCACCCCACTCCAATGCATCCTCCCCGGATCCTCCACGACACACCCCACCCTTCCCCTCCCTGACCCACCCACCCCCTTCCCCGCGCACCCTCCCCGACACCAATTTGTGAATGGGCAAAGGTGAGGTCACAAGGTCACTAAAGTCACCAACACCCGCCAACGCCACCACACCCTACACTCTCCCCAATGCACCGCACCCCGCCACTAACCCCCCACCCGGCCTCCTCCCACCAACACCCCACACAACCCCCAAAAACCCCACCATTCCCCTCCCCTCTCTGACACCCCTTACCTGAAACCCCACCCCCCCCGGACACCCACCCCCACCCTTCCCCCGACACCCCACCCTTCCCCCTCCACTCCCCGACAACCCACCCTACCCCCTCCCCAACCCACACACACATCCCCCCCCAAAACACCCCACCCCCTCCCCATGGCCCAACACCACACCCTTCCCCCTCCCCAACACACCACCCCTCCCAACACCCACCCTGCCCACTCCTCACTACCCCATACTTTCCCCTCCCCATACCAGACCTTCCCCATCCCCAAAACCCCCACCCTCCCCCTCTCAACACCCACCTTCCCCCCCAACACGCCATCCCTTCCCCCTTCATATGATTCACACACAAGGTGTATGGTATAGTAGTTTTCATGTAGCAAAAGGAATTTTGCATATCCGATCGTTTTTGTACCGTTTTAGCGATACAGTGCATATGCATATTTAATCAGCTCATTTGCATACCTAAGCCGCATGTATCAGGAACTTTTCATAGTATGTCAAAGAGATGCATTCATAATGGGTTTTGTGCAGTACTGCAGTGAAGGAATTTTGCATATCACGATGTACCGTTTCAAAAAAGTATTAGCGATTACGCTGATTTTTGCATATTAATTAGCTCATTTGCATATGGAATTTGCCCGAAATATGCCCAACATCTAATCAATTGTGAGAACTCTTTAACCCGCTTTCCTTCCACATGTTTACAATCATTTATCACGCCGTAACAAACTCCAGATAACTTTGCACACAAGCTTTGCGGGAAAGGGTTAACATTTTGACCGGTGCCCCAAAGGTCACCTGAGGTCACCAAGGTCCACAAGATGTCACCCACATGTTTACCCCTCCTGCCCCCTCCTTTCCACCAAGTTACAATGTCGTAGCCCTTAACGAACTCATACGGCATGTAAGATATCTGGTATAGCATTTAGCCAGGAGAGCTTTTTAAAAAGGTGAACTTAAGTGTCTGAACATATGCAAATAAGCATAATACAATCATGATATGCAAATAAACATTCAAAAGCGCCACATGAGATTGTGGCACCTTACTCTATCACCCTATCAAGTTAGAATTAAATCGGTCGTAGTGTTTAGCCAGCAGAGCATTTTTAAAAAGGTTAACCGAAATGTCTGAAAAATATGCAAATAAGCTAATTAAAATTCATGAATATGCAAATAATGCCGTCAAAATCTACACATGATATTGTGGCACCTTATTCTATCACCCTATCAAGTTAGAAGTCATACGGACGGACACACAGAATTTTGGACTAGTATGTGCCTCCATGAACACTCGTTCAGGCGACACAAAATGGTGCCAAATTGTTCGTCTTGCTGTACAGAAGCCGAAAATATACAGGTCGCTTTGTCAATGACGTTTTGATGATAATTAAGAGGGCAAATATGGTCGTGGTCCACAGGGTCTATGGGAGACCACTAGTCATATCTGAAAAACTCTCACTTTGAAAGGTGAAACACAGAATCTATACATTTTCTTATTTAGTATAACCCAATGAACGATTTAAAACCAGTTTCAACAAAATCGGACCATTCTATAAATAATGACCTTGAAATTTCTTGAGCCTATTGTACTAAACAATAGGTCGTAAATATGGCAAACTATACCTTTTTAGAAACCTTATGAGCAACCGAACAGATTGGTATAAATTTTAAAACAATTTAAACAGCTTATTGTTTACCCCTGTACAGATTTTTCCCCCTTATAAAACACCCAAGAACACATTTTAAAAAAATACATCGGTCCTCGGACCGCTTGTGTCGCCTGCCGTCGCGGTTAGTGAATGATAGACCTAACATGACCTTTGACCTTGATATGTGATCTTTGACCTCAACAAATGAGGGATCCCATGTTGCACTATGATTCAAGTTTGGTTCCAATTGAACTTCAACTTTTCATATGAGGTCAATTTTACATTTTCAGCCTATTTTACAACTTGACCTCACATGACCTTTGACCTTGGCATGTGACCTTTGACCTCATCAACAAGTGGGGGATGCCATGTTGCACCTGTGACCCAAGATTGGTTTAAATCCATCAAAGTATGTGGATATTACATGCAAATGTTAACCCTTTTTCACAACAGACATCAACAGACATCAACAACAGACAACTACAGTGGACAAAGTGATCCCTATGTGTCTATGCCTTAGGGCAGGCGACACAAAAATGACACCCATGATTTTCAGATTCTCCATGAAATTCTGTATTAGAAAAACATTGGTGTCACAATTGTATATGAAAAAAACTAAAACCAAAACATTAATGACATTTCCCCATGTACTAACATATTTATTTTTATGTTGTAAGTTCTATAGATGTAGGTTTCAGGAAGTGATCCCAAATTTTACTGCCCTTAAAAACTTTTTTTCTGTCAAAACGTAAATTTGAGTATGATATTGCGTATAAAAAGGGGAAATTGAGTTGCCATTTTAAAAAATGGTCTTTTGATTTTTAGGCGGGTCTTTTTCTTTTCCCCCTACCCTACCATTGTTTCATCATGGTTAATTTTTACAGGTAATGTTGTGATTTTCAACACTTCTACTACAACATGTCATTGTACTGAGATGGGTATTTTATCATTTTTCTGTATGTAATTTCCT
>JAMKCH010023551.1:0-26902 GCA_023653785.1 Ophioderma brevispina
GAAGATTGTTCTTTTGAAAAAGGAAATATTATATAGGGGGTTTTCTAAAAATAGATTTATATGACTTTAGTACTTGATGAGAAACCTTAAGAGGCTTTTTGATTCGTATCTGTACCAGGAAACTGTACACAATTCTCAACAGAAACCCTTGTATCTGCATTCTCATACTTTCACTTAAAAACTAAACTAGCAGTATGTAACATAATCGATCTCTGAGTGGAGGTAAATATCTGTTGAAAATGTTACACACCGCCCTGCACTCAACCTCCAAATTCTCCAACTCTGTATCACACCCACTCCCGCAAAATAATCACTAACTGTGTAATACATTTTGAACCTATTTGCCTTGCATTCCTTTTCTCCATACCGACCACAAGAAATAAACGAGCCAGAACCAGAACCCCCCAACGAGCCCCGAACCGCCCAAGAAAACGGGCAAGGCCCCCCCGGAAAGTTCTCGTTGTAAGTACAACGTCTGTAGTCGTACTGATTAAGTATCGTGTCATTGTCACACATCTCCTTGCTGGATGAAAACCAAGACCCTGCCATAATACCATAGCAATGTGTCATGGAAGCTTTGTCGAAACCCAGTACATTGTCCTATCACTAGCTGTCCATATTATTGAATTGTAACTTGAATATGAACTGTAAGTCTCTTATGTGATCTGTACTAAAATTGAATATTCACTTTTGATGTCTAGAGGTACGATTTCATCAACTTTACTGCTTGTCGCATCTAAAGCTTTCACACCAGCCTGACGGTGAGTGCTCTATAAACTCCTGCCCACACAACCCCACTTATACCACCCACACCTATACAAACAACATCCACCCCCACAAGCCCATGCACACATACATTTTCCCCTCCATAAGTTCAAAGTGTGTTATAATACTTAAAATAGACCTTAATTTTGCAATAATTCCTAGGTCTGCCCAAAGATATTTCTATCCCATTTTTACCTAATTATCGATTGAGGAAAATCAGTCAATCTTTTGATACCAGTAAGAGAGCGAACGAAAAAAATCAATCCTGATTTTTTTTATTTTTTTAAAGAAGCAGTCAACTAAGTTATGAGTTACCAACCATGTTTACAACCGTGGTGCCTTCGTTGCCCGAGGCTAGGAGCAATGAAAGAGAGCACTTTAAACCTCCTATCTGTGATATAATAAATTCATCAAAAGTGTTAATCGTACCTCCTTATATAACTAAGACCCGGAGTACCTTTGCTTACTACCCACCCCATGCATTTTCCCTAGGAATCTGTCTTATGTCTGTCCCGTGGGTGGCCCAACTGCGTGTTTTTAAAATGGTTCTCAGTTTGAAATACTGTAGGGTGTCTGATTGTGCAATACGACCGGGGATACAAGGGTCTTTTATTTCACAGTAGTACTTTACATTACACAATTAAAGATCCCATGTCAAGGGTTAAACAGGAAAGTTAATTTTGAGTGCTTTGGAAAGTTTGTTGTTTGTTGTAATTATTGCATCTATATCCAACCTTATTTTACTGAAAGGACATCGCACTGGGAAATAAGAATGAAGAACTCCCTTATAGTTTTTCATGATAAGGATGAACTTTCAAAACGCTTTGCATAAGAAAGAAGCGACATCCTCAAACTTTACCTGTTGCTGGTTTTAAAAAATCACACTTAAACTAAATTCCCCAAAGTCGGTTTTTTATTTAAAGTTATAATACAAAGCCTTCATGGTTAATTAAACTTTCCATCTTGATAGCCTGTCCACCAATCCACCCCAAGAACCACATGCCCCAAGCTTTGTAAGGATGTGCGCTATATTATTTACAACCTATATGTGAGTGGCGTTCTGGTTCTTTGGGTGAAAGACCTAATTTTTGCATATTTTGTTTTGGGGGGCCGGACACTAAAGGGAATTTCCAAAAAAACACAAACAACGAACTTTTGCGATACAAACATTACCATATCGCTATATGGTAAGGCATGCTAATCTACCAAGGCTTGTTCAGTAGCCTTGAATGAGCTCATGTTATACAAACAGCTGACCATGACGTCCTGGGTATAATACTAAAAACAGGGGATTTATTTGCTCAATACAGTGGTGAATAAAGCTATTGAACTGCGCCATGGGAATGTAAATTTATTAGCTTCATTGGTTGTTGTAAAATTTCATGATATAAAATAGCGCGATCATGGGGGCCATGCATGTGTTGTATTCCAGTGTCTGCTTGGTGTGAAGACGGTATATAATCCAAATCTCAGCAGCATAAAGGCTAATAGGTATTTGGGTATTGTTATAAAGGGCTGCCTCATGTAACCTCTTTGTAGGTCTATGAAGACAAAAAAGGGCCTCTAAGGCGTCATTATAGCTCCTGAAAAAAGGGCAGCTATGCAAACCTATTCCGTTTCTTCATATATAATCGTATGGTCATGAAAATGAGGCATGCTCTAAGCTTTGCTTTTTAAAAAAAGAAAAAACCTAAAAAATTAAAAAAAAACTTTTGTCATTTTTTCTTCGATACACAAGTTTTTTTTTGTTTTGTTTTTGTATTTGATTTTTTGGGATTTAAATTTAAAAAAAAACCGTGCGTACATGATTAAAGGAGTTGTAAACACACAACTCAAATTTGATGGTGAAATATAACCTTGGTGTTTATGGAGGGCCTCCTTCTCTCCTTATCCGGCGGTGTTCCTTGGATTTCACGGGTCTGAGTACTTACTCTTAAATATATGTGCTGCTTTAAGCCCAACAAAGGTCATGCCAAAGGTCAAAGTCAATGATGTTAATTTTGAATTTAGGTTATTTGCAATTAGCTCTAATTTCAATTAAGGTTATTCAATACCCTGATTTCAGAAGTGTTTCAAATAGTTCCTTGCTTAAGTGAAAGCTTTGAAAGAGAAGATGTTGATCAGAAAATCATGATAAACACTTGTGATATAAGAAGCAATTTTGAAATGTTTTCAAACTATAAAAGCAATGAGGAATGCAGCAAGCAAATGACTGGTTTACAATCGACATGCAAACCTTAGTAGGTACTGAAAGAAGTTTAATCCAAAATAACCAATCGTCCAACTTTAATGTATATCGACGTAATTCTTAAACAATGCAATATTCAGAAACATTGACCTAATTTCACCTTTGACTTTGACATTGAATATATTTTCAATTACCTTTATTTCTAGTTTCGGGTAGTGTAAAATAAAGTTTGTAAAAACAGGTGAACCATTACCACATGATCAGTTATCAAATTACGCGGGGCCTCTTCATCGTGCGAATGATTATATTGATAAAGAACACAATAGACATAGACAGTGCAACAAGTGCAATTTGCACTTGGAGTGCTACAAACACTAAATTTGTTATTAAAAAGTATGAGGGTAAGGCTAAATACTTGTTTTACTTGCAGTCAGCACAAGCTGAGTATTCCTGCTTATTTAAGTTGACTCTAAAGAGGATTAAAATCACAGATTTCAAACAGGCTTGTTTAAAAATGTAGGCCAATGCCTTGAGAAACAAGTTAAAGGATTGTCATTACGGTATGGAAACTCTATTTGAAAAATTGCTCCCAGTGTTTTCCCCCACATTTTCTGCAGCAAGTGTTGTTCACTTAAAATAGGCAAACTTCAAATGAAATATGAGGTGGCCATGATACCGTACTGTTAGTTATCCCCATATGTTCCTGCTATACAGCCAAAGATTTCACTGTTGGAGGCTGTAACACGATATCACAGGCTGAATGTGATACGGAAAGGAACATGTAAAACTTGCACAATTTTACCGTTAGCATAGAAACAAGTGGATTACCAATTTATCATTCAGTAGACATTTAATCATTCAGTAGACATTAATTTTACCCAAAATAATCAAGTTAGGTTCTGACTGAAATTCCAAAATAAGTTTGTTTTTTTCCTCTCAACCAATGTTACACTTCTTAGTTAAGGCTGTCGCCAGGGCTAAGTAACCATGCTGTCATGTTCATGACTTATTGTCACGTACATCCCCCTCTCCCATGATGCAAAGTTGCACATTGTCTTCACACTGACTCAGTTATCGACTCCAACCATGCAATATGGAAGTATATTGCATGGCTGTCAACCAATGAAATCACACTAATCTTGTCTACTGAATGATAATGCCTAGTGTCATAAGATAACCAAGCTTTTATACATGGAATGCTGGTTTGAAGTGAAATGCCAACCTGATTGAAATGCCAAACTGATTGAAATGCCAAATTGATTGAAATGCAACCAACCGATTGACATGCAAACCAACTGATCGAAATCAGCATATTCTAATTATCACTGTTTTCTCTCTTGCTCACTTGCCATTTTTCTCGCTTTTTTCCTGTTCTCTCCAAATAACACTTGGCCAAGGACTTGCTTCTGTTGAATTACCACTGTGACATCATGCCAACTACCCCATGCCCCAATTACTTTCCACCATCCACAGGGAATCATTGGTACACAGGTATTGCTGTTTGTTCTCAGGTGTGACTCCCATCAAATATCTAAAGTCATGATCATTGCTGATTGAAAGAAAACAAAACCAAGGAGTGTGTTTTCATCAACCCGTTGTTAAGTCTTGAGTCTGCTGTGCATGTTCATGCCAACAACATCCCCAAATAAATAATAAACATTTGTGGTTGTGTGGTTGGTGTTAGTCCGGTATGTCTTTGGTTACTGTTGCTGTGTTGTCGTGACATCATCCCCATTCATACAAACAAAGGAGAGTACATTGTGGAAATATTAGTGGTAGGAAAAAGAATAAATGATTTTGCACCCAGATCAAAATTAGCCAAAATGAGCCAGCTGACAATGGTTATGTAGGTCAAATCACAAGAGTATGAGGGGAGGGGTATCAATTTTTTTGAAATTACATAGAAGTGAAGGAGCCAGAAACTTCATTTTGATATGTGAACTTCAAGACATTTTAGCATAGTCAGTGTGCAAAGTCACACATTTCTCCACTCTTTATTGACTGTCCACAGACAGGCCTTGTAGAGATCCTCAGATTGCAAAAATCTCCGAGTCCTTAAGACTTATACATAATCACTATCTGACATTTTCCAGCGTTTCTTGACACTGCACAGGCCGCCATTGTAGAAGTCGTCAGATTGTGTTGAAATCCACCGTTCCACCTTTTGAATGACTTCATCACTGTCATTAAATTGCTGACCCCACAGTGGAGTCTTTGGCTGTGCAGAGAAGATTTTTCTCAATCTTCTCTGGTCTTTGGGAACAAGAAAAATCACTTGGAGCAAATTCAGGAGAATAGGGAAGATATGGCAAGATTTCATAGCCACATTACCTTGCTTCCATAACTGCCAACAGTAAATAAAGTGCACATACTTATGAGGCCATTTTTTGCACCATAATATACATAAGGACCAGTGATTACACTGACAAAATTTCATCAATATAGCTCCTTCACTTCTGGGTGGATTCATAAATTTTGATACCCCTTTGTATACCAAAACTTTCAACTGATTGCACTGGTGTAGTTCATACGGTTCTGATTTAGGGTTTATTTTGAAACAGACTTGACTAGATGGCATAAAACATCTGTCATGGTGGAATATTCTAAATAATTTTATTTTTAATATAAAGACATTGTTTCTTACCTATACTCGGGGTAAAAAAATATCCCCCACTCCACTGTCATGGTATAATTCACTAAAGTAAGAGACGAAGTCTATTCTGCCCATATTGTTGTGAATGGAATACCATTCTTTTGTCTGGACATGCCCATTGACATTCTTAATCATCTAATAATTCTTTATAGATAACACAGGTCAGAATGGCATTGAGATATTGAAAATTGTCTAAGTCGAGACTTCTCTGCACCACACTTGCACACATGCCTGTGAAGATTTCTGCTATTCCATCATTGTGCTTGATGATTTGGAATGTCAATGGATAATTAAATCCACACATTGAAGTTGTTGATATTTAACTAAATTGAATCAATATAGGTGAAAAATATGCCATGATTGTGGTGGAGTTGATTGGGGTGTATTGTTTTTAAGTGTAAGTATGCCTGTAGGTTAAAATATTAAATGGACACCAACTAGAGAAGTTCTAATGGATGTGATAAGTTGTAAACATATCTCTTTCCACTCCTTCAAAATTTACTTGAATGAGAATCTGCAAATTTAAATTTCCCAATTGAGAATCTTAGAGTGCATCTTTAACCTCAACCAAAACTGTCTGATGTGGACTTCAAAAGGTAACTTTGATGTATAATTGTATTCAGATGGCTGGAACATTTTCCCCAGTGAAAAGGAAGCATTTTTTTCAATGGCCATTTTTGTATTTAAGAAAAAACTGTTAGTCTTAAATGTAGGTGACCCGGTTGACGTCAACCTTGCCCTGTTGATGTCATCTTAAACTACAACCCAGGTTACCTAGCTAGCTTTATCCCCAGTCATTCAAAGTGAAGAAAGTGGTCTGTACTCCATGGTATCTTGTATAACACTATTTTTTAGGACCTTGTGTTTGGCTCCTTCAATACAAGAAGGAGCACCTTAAGGATAGCAGTTTCACTGTAACTATTGTGTTCTACTGTAAATGTTGTGTTAATTCATTTGGTAGTGTTTGTACTTGTTAATATGTGTATAATTGAGACAGCTTATGGATATGCCCGTGGATTTGTTTGGTACATAAAGTTCATGCACTGACTTTTTCATAATTATCTCACATGACACCCTCTGTTTCACTTGCAGGCTGCAATTTTAACAGTACACGGAGTCTGCAGACTACGACGATACACCGGCCAACGGCCAATCCGGATTGAGGCGGCCCGTGCCAATCCGTACCAGCACAAGCCAATACGGCAGGTGATAGACAGCCTGGCATTTGGCATCTACGGTCACTGGGTCAAGAAGGGAGAAGGGCAGAACCGAGCTGCTCTCTTTGAAAACTCTCCAAAAGTTGAAGTGAAACAATCTCAGATGAGTATAGCCAATGCAGAGGGCCTCAATCTAGATGATGTTCCTGGTGGTAACAGAGATTTGGGAGCCAGTCAACTTGACGGTAGCCCAGTAATAAAGGTCGACTGGTATTAATGTTGCTTCAATCGCGTGCTCTTCAACAGTTGTGTGGCCATTTTCAGTGAATGAACGTGTACTTTGGAAACAGTCTTCATGTTCTCAGGATGTAGGGTATATTGTGTGTGGAGGAGGGATTAAACAAGTTCTTGCTGTACAGAAAATTTATCTACAATGTGTGTCATAAAAATGCCGCAGTCAATCCAAAAATATTAAAAAAATTCTAGCACTCTCTTTTGGTAAACTTAGCTATGGCGTCTGAAGGTATAGCAGTACTCTACACCAGTGTTGCCAACAAAAACAATTTGTTAGGCATGGCACGGGAGGGCAAAGAGTAGCCCAATTTTTACCTCAACCATTGGTTTTATGAGACAAATCGCCGCTACCCGCTGAAAGTGGCACTTTGAGAGGACCTTTTCGATGTTCAAAAGCAGCCCAATTGGGTGGGTAAAGTGCGGTGTTGGCAACACTGCTCTACACAATGGGCTTGCCAGTCCAGTGATTCAGCTAGTTAAATGAAGACTTGAATTCTAGGTTGTGCCACTTTTCAGATAATGGAAGGCATTCACATACCAAGGAGGTGTGTTTTGAACAATAACAAACTTCTTGTCAAGGGCAAAGAAACACACTATCATTACACATAAAAAATTGGGGAAAAAGCAATATATTTTTCCCAGAAAAAATTTTCAAAAAATGTTCTTTGAATGCTACTTTTGTTTGGCACATGCTGTATAGCTCTATTCAGTTTCATAAAAGTGTGATATATGATGCCACCTTGTGATAATTTCTGTACATATACATATTGTATTGTTTTTTTAAATAGTTTAAATTACCCATGTTGTTTTTAAATGAACATCAGGTTTTCCAGAAAGTCACTGAATTCTGCATTAGGGAAAAAGGCCAATTTGAAATGCTGTTTTGTTCCTAATAATGCTCGTCCTCTGTAATAAACAACCCCATTTTCTAATGGAAAATCTGCCTTAAAGCCACTATCAGTCATTTTTTTCCAAATTCAAAATTTCCATTTTGTCTCTTAATTGCTAGTGTTAGGTCATATCAACAACTTATATTACAATTCTTTGTGAAAAATAGACACTAAAGCGTTTTAAATCGGTCTTGAAGATGCAATTTACAACTGTTTCTAGACCTAAAAAAAGTCGGATCCCGACTTTAGTAAACAAAGCATAAAAATCGTCACCACTTGACAAATACAATGTGTTACGCTTAGCCACTTCTAGAGGTCTTCAACACAACAATTTCCAGTACAACAGTGCAAAAATGGACTTTGATGAAAAATAGGGGCGCCATTCGTTTACATTTTGAAGAAATCGCTGATAGTAGAGGTGGGCTATAGAAGGTCAATGTTTCAAATCACTTCAAACACAGGCTCATTTGATGACGTTAATCACCCTGATCCCACTTTCGAGGAAAAAAATGAAAAAAGTGCGAAAACTAGGGTGCCCCATCGAAAAATCCAAAATGGCCGCCAAATTGTCAAAAAAATTGATATTTGACCATAACTCAGTTATATTTTGTTCAATTTGCTTACTTTTGGTGCCAATACCCATGTTTTGGGGTATTACGAATCATGCTATGCAACTTTCATCTCACCATAGCCTTTCGTTTTCTTGAAAATGCCATTTTTGCTTAAAATTGAGCTCTGAGGGCGCTTTCCCATAAATGCTCATCCGATTGATAATGGTGATTTTAACATTCAAAAAGTTGAAGAGAGTTTTATTATGAAAACTTGCTGAAAATTTGACTTGCGTGGTGTTTGCGGTTTTACAACTATAGGCTTTTTAATGTCATAAAAATGCCCTCCATTGAAACCCACACGTAAGAAAGTTCGTTGACCCCCTGTGTATTCCAATGAGAGTGTTTTGGTCAAATTTTAAATTGATGCCACAAGAAAATGTTAAGTGTTACACAGCTGTAATCTTCAAAATAATGATGAATCAACAATTCTGATGATGGCCCACCAGTTAAAATTTAAAACTTTTGATATGATATGTACTTTTTGGGAAAGAGCCCTCGCAGTCCAATTTTAAGCTAAAACTGCCATATCAAGAAAACGAAAAGTTGTGGTGAGATAAAAGTTGCATAGAATGATTCCTTGCAGGTCAAAACATGGGTATAATCACCAAAATGAAGGTGATTAAACAAAGGCTTATCAAGTTATGGTCAAAAATATGATTTTCGGCCAATTTGGCGGCCATTTTGGATTTTTTGTTGGGGCACCCTGGTTTTTGCACTTTTTAATTTTTTTTCTTCGAAAATGGGATAAGCATCATTAAAGTCATCATTCCAGCCTGTGTTCGAAGTGATTTGAAACTATGACCCAAATATGACCCTCTATAGCCCACCTCTACTGATAGTGGCTTTAGTCAACCCTTTACCTGGACTTAGGGCTACTATTAGCCCAGATTCGCTTCAGCAGTTTCATGGTTTTAGCAGAGTGAAGCTGAACCATTGCAAACAGCTACGGAGACAGGCAATTCTAGCTGGAACCTGCCTTGATTTCTAGACACAATGCCTCGCCTCTGGGCCATTTTTTTCAATGAAACTAATCCGATATCATCTGATCTGCCCACAAAATTGTGCTGGCCACATGTCACAACAAGCCAATCTTTACTGTTAAAATTCTTAGTGTGCGAGGCCCAAGAAATTGCCTTGCAAGGGTCCAGGTAAATTTGCCCCTTTGGTAAGGCAGAAGTCCATTAAACCTATGGTAAATTAAACACAATTGGATTTTTAGTGGTAGCCCATTTCTGACAGTGTATAACAACAACAGCATCAATGCTGAAAATTTAATGTAAATTTCTTTCTATAGATGATGTGACATTTGTTTATGTTTATGGCGCCCCCTGTTGGTGTAAGAGAGAAACTGGCAGGCAAAAGCACTTATACTTTGCATGGGGAAATTCTGTTTTTTGCTGTAACTTTTGTTTGAATTAAATAATACTAACTTTCTTATCAAGCATAATAAGCTAATGCTACCAGCTGCATTTTGTGACCAATTTAGATCAGGAAAGATTCTGCAAGTAATTTATAACCAGATTTTATGTGGTCTGTCACAGAAACTACTGTAATATTTTGCCTGCCAGAAAACAACAGAGGGCGTCCTGAATGTCAACAAGTGACGTCATAGGTCACATCATCTATACTCTGTCATAATTCCTTCTCTCTGCATCAAGACTATGCCAGCATTCCTGCCAGACAACCATGACAACGCGCAAAGGAAATACATAGATGCGCGTTACACGCAGCAACTCTTGCGCGCGTATGTAGATGCCTATTTCAGAAAAGGAATTGTGACGGCAACTATAATAAATGCCCTTCCCCCTTTTTATCCCCAGGCTTGAAAAGCAGTAGGGGGATATTAGCGCACATGTCCGTATGTGTAGGTATGCATGCCAGTTTTTCATGTCTCTTTTGAACAGTTTAAGTTCCGATTTTAACCAGTATCATCAATATTAATTGGTCTCGCTAGCTCGCCAATTAATAATAGGGCTTAATCCATCCAGTTTTATATCAGACTTGGGGTTAAGATGCAGTATGGTTTCCTTCATATGTGCATGATGTTAAAGGTCATAGACCAAGGTCAAAGGTCATCTGAGGTCATGTTCCGGACTGCCATCTTGCCAGGGGATGATGCAAGTTTACTTGCTGTATTTTTTAAAAAAAGCTATGCCCCTTCATGCACTTATTAGGAATAACATACGAGCATGGTAGTATGACTATTTTCCTATGTTCAGGCAATTGCCATTCTCTGTTATTCACATCGCTGTCATGCACAATTAGAAAATTTGGAATACTTTTGTGTAAAGTGAGAATTAGGTACTGTTGAGAGAGTAAGAATAGAAAGTGCATGAATTATATAGTAACTAAGTTGCAGTGTGACCATTGTGGATTTTTATTTCATGTGCAATGAAACTCTGTAGCAATTCAAATTGCAGGCATTGTATTTGTGCAAATTTGAGAAACTACAATGCAAGAAATTAAATTACTGTGAATCATTTTCTTTACAGGGATGTTATATTAAAGAATGTTTATTTAAGGATGATTATTACACCTCAAACACATTCACAAGGGCATTGTATCTTTTTTTAGTCAATCATAAACATTACCAGAATAAATTATTTGAACTATTGAGGCAAAAAAAAATTCCAGAACAATTACTGCCCAAGGCAGAATTTATTGTTTTACTAGGCCGCTTCTTGAGCATGTGAAGTTCTTTGCAGAACCTCACAAGAGGCAGAGAGATTGATGAACATTTCATGAAAAATAATATGAATGAATTAAATGTAATAAAAACACAGTATAAGATATGACAATTTTTATATATACACAAGAATCTGTATTCAATAAAAAATATTTTTGGACATAAAAATGCAAAACAGAGAAAAAAAAAATAAAACTAAACCGCTAGTATATACACTAATTTCTTGCTAATCAGTATTGGGTGCCATTGCTTTCTAAAATATTTGGGGTTCAAATGGTTAAGCTGTACATCTTGATGACAAAATGAAGAGTTTGTGAAACCAAGTAAGTACTGTAAGCCTTTTTCAGTTCTTAGAATATAATAAGTCATGCTAAGGGCGATTCCACGCCAAATTGGACAAGGAAGAAAAGTAGATTTTTTACTCTATTCAAACCTACAAGTCCCATCATCAAATATTGGTATCAAATGAAAGAGAACAAAAAGCTCTCTCATTTGAGTGGTCTTACGGTAATATTTACATATGTTTGATATCATTTTTCTTCAAAAAACATGATTTTGAGGAAAATTTAAAAATTTTTGATGGGTACACAACTTTGTTATTCATTTTCACTTCCTAAGTAAGTGTAATTATGGCAATTTTTGATGCAAATTCATTAAGTGTGCAGTTTTTATTAAGTGTGCAGTCCTGCTTTGAGAATTTGATCAGTAAAGTTGACATTCAAATTGTGGATAAAGTGTAATGCGACTTAACGTAACGTGACTAACCATTCATTTCCCTTGTATGCACCATGTAGAAGTTGGTTCATATTCTTAATACCCCTAATCTTAAAATCAGTACAGTAGGTACACATTACATGAACTCAACTAATTGAAAGTCGTCTTGTTTGAGGGTACAGTTGAATTGAAATGTCGATTTTTGGCATGTCCTTTTGCGTAATGCGACTAACCAATATTCCAATCAGTGTCATGCTTGAAACAAAGAACATTCAGTTGATTTACTATCATTAGATTGAAGCCACAAGTGTAGAGTTTGTCCATACACAAAATCACAGTGCTCAGACCAAAGAAAATTGTAGAAAAGTGTAATGCGACTAACCGTGGAATTGCCCATAAACAGATTTACCGTGAAAAAGTTTCTTATAGGTCATTTACTCAGTTATATATTCCATTACAACTCATAGCCAGAAACGTCTTGGCATACCACAGTGCTCCATGCACTAAAGGGATCGATCTTTGAATAAGCTCAACCACATCAAAATGGCTACATCTACAGCTATACAAATGTAGCATATGGCACTAAAATGGTCTGTCTACCTCTTTTGTACTTAAGCATATGACATTGTAATATCTTCAGAAATCTACACTTACCACATAAAGCATCTACACTTTAATTTGACAATGTACAGGGTGGGTTGTGCGCAAATTGGCCAGTTTCAGGTTGGCAAATCTGCCGGCAATTTGGTAATTGCAGTTGTCAATTACCAATATTTACTTGAATGTATGGTATAATTTTTTTGGAATATTTGGTCAAAAAAAATGAAGAAAGAAAGGTTATGCATGTTCATTATATGGTGGAGCAGTTTTTGCCCAAGAAATGGAATGTTCGCTTTTAAGTTTATAATGCAAACAAAAACCAAGTATGGGTTTTTAAAAAATGGCATTCCAAAGACCGACTGGTTCAGTACAAATTCAAATATCTAAACATGTAAGATTAATAGAGTGTAACATAAGGCATGTAAATGGTAGACTTCATCTATTATGCATTTGTTTCTGAAGCTTTTATGACATTGAAGTGTTGTATTTTTATGAAAATGGGTTTAGTTAGTTTACTACACATATGCTGCTGTGTATTAGCCCTTGTCCAACCAGGGGGGGTGGTGGTTACCACCCTCCCCCCCCCCCAATGGATGATTCCCTGTCACACCAAAACGCGGTCATTTTAGCGAAAAAAAAATGGAGGTAACACCTTTAGGGAGGTCAGGGTGTCTCGTTAAAATCGGAAGGGGGGCGTGGTTGCCACCTTAATACTTTTGATGTGTAAAATTTCAAAAAATGGTACTTATGTTACGTATGATGCTACTGTAAGCAAATACTGACAATATCTGTATTTTTTCTTATTTTTTAGAGTAATAACACGGGTATGATTATTTTGGCACCCATCATTGCCAAATAAATACCAATTTTGCTTGCAAGAATGGCAAAAACCCCTTGATTTTGTAGATTTACTTACAAATAACATTAGAAAATGAACTTGGTTGTGACATCATATTGTTAAAACTTGATATGTTGTACTTTATTTGAAGAAGAGGCAAGATGAAAGCTACACACTGATACCACAGAGATTGCACCATGTTGTCTCTTAAGGACAGTGTCAACCATGAGATTCTGCCGTATCTATTTTGGTGTGTAACTTGCAAATATTTGATTATTGTATGTAAAAGTATACATTTCTAGAAAGAAATTGGATGATGAACCGATGGTTGCATCAGATTAATGTAAAACTTAACATATTTTGAGAAAAAAATTACTAAAAAAACATGATTCTTCCCCAAAATTTTTCAGACAGCATAACAAAAACAATTTGAATTTTCATGATTTCTTATGTTATTTTATTACAAAACAATTTGAAGACAAGACAAATTTGGTCTAGGGACGTTTTTTCATTTCTTAAAATAGAGCTTACTTTTCGAAACATATAAGGGAAAATGTCAAAAAAGTGTGATTTTTACCTTATTTTCCAAATTTTGAGTTAATATGGAGGAATATCTTGAGTTGAAATCGGAAAGAAAAACCAAAAAAAACATTGAGAAAACCGTCCCTAGAGAAGACCGACTGCTATCGTAGGAAGTTAAACCTTACCTTTTACTTCGGTATTTTTTGGAGTTATCTTGTCTGAAAATTTGCCAAATTTTGCAAAAATTGAACATTGAGAAAATCTGTGTTTTAGTAAAAAAGGGACTTTTCATGCCATTTCAGCTGTCTCTTTCTCAAATAACTTTATCTTTGAACTTCAAAAATTGACTATGTTGTGCAAGTGATGGAAAATACATCTTTATGCACTCTGAATCAAACATCCTTTGTCTCTAACTCCAGAATCAGAAGAAATTGAAATTTCATCTGGTCTAAATTAGCGCTTTGTTTACATTTTCAAATAGATTTTTCGTTTTTCCAAGATGCGTTCGCGCAAAAGAATATGAAACACGCGCACACTTCATTACGCAGTAAAAAAATAACCGCGTGACGCGATGCTGCGCCTTGCGACTGACGGCGTAAAATGTGCTTAAAATTCCCGCCGTTAAGACCATGCGGTTTTTGTGACTTTAAATGCATTTAATTAAAAAAAAAAAAAAAAATACAGCTCAGAATTGTCTGCAGTGGATAACCTTTGTTGGTAACGATAGAACACAGGTTGATGTTTAAAAATGTGCAAAATCAGAAATTGGGATGAAAACAAAAGCAAGTGGGGTGACACTACCCTTAATACGAAAAAATCAGTGGGGGTGGAATGATCATTTTGTTATGAAAATGGAACAATTTTGGTTTTTATATTGTCCAGATCCAGATAATTAATATGGTGGCCTAATTGGGAAACCTAAATATATACACAAAAATGCTCATAAAATCAAAACAGAGATTTGATCAGCTGGATTTGACAGGCAAAGGTTTATTTTGTGGTCATCTGTATGACTAACAAAATCCAGAAGAGCTTATGGCTACCACCAGACCTCTTAATTTCCCTTTAAAATGAGTAGGCTTACAATTATGCTATTAGTGTAAACTACGACAAAGCATCTCACGCTTTCCTGATTGGGAAATTTGCAAAGGAATAGGGAAACAAGGGGCTTAACTTATTAATCATCAAAAACTGGAAAGTCCCACAATTGGCTAAAAGATTTAAAAAAATACTATCAGTTTTAATGTTTTTAATATCATGAATTTCTGCCACTGACTTGTCTTGCTGTATAAAAGACAGTGAAATCTTGTTTTAATTGCTAGCAATTTGAATATTAAAAGTGTAACACTGTATTTGGTATAAAATAATTCACCAAGCTTTATGTCACAAGAAATTTTCCCCTTTTAAAGCCACATTGGGCACAGTGCTTATCCTTGGACTCTTTGAAGTTGGGAGAGGAAAATTGACTCTGGTAGATTGTAAGAAAAAGGATATTTGTCTTTTCAAATCACAAAAGTGGTAGATGCAAACCATGAAACACTTAGTTTCCTTAACAGAACCCTGATGAGTACCACCGGGTTGATTTTACATAATTTTGGCACCCTTCCGCCCTCTGGGAAAGCCATTCACTTGTGATATCCTTCCAACTCCTATATCCAGACAAGCACTAAAAGGCAAGACTATTTGGCTTTTGGTGACCCACATAAAGGTATATTTCTGTATGCTTGCCTTTCCCATCAAAAGCCAATATCAAAAGTTAGGACTGTGTTCTGCCTGTGCATTGTACTTGGTGAGTTGTATCTGTTCTATTCTCCCTATTTATCAGGTCACATTCTAAAGAGGCCCACCTATTTATTAAGGGCTTGGTACCCAGCTGAGTGGAGTAACTACCCACACAACACCACTTGAACCAAAATGCCGTGTGATGATAATGGGAACACTACCGAGTCCGAATGTACTTAATTCCGAAAAGATTACCCTGTGCATTATTCTATGTGATTAAGTTGTATTATGAACAAAAATCTGATACCACGGGTTGTATGTTGCCGATTTGTTTAGGTGCTTTAAACGCGCCAATTAATAAGTGATGTTTAATTTAGACAAATAGGGGATGCTTTTCGAACAGTTTAACAAACTCGTTTCAATTTTGATGCTCTAAAGGAACGACAAATTCAATAAAATTTGGGGGATTTCTTTTACAGTAAAGAAAAGAAAAACAAACATAGAAAAACAAAAGAACACATTGGTTTTGGATTTTTTAAACAATCTTGGAATTGTTTTAATTAAAATTTTAAAAAAGTATGTCAAAAATATAACTTATACAATACTCATCACTCAGCCTTTCAAAATCGATACTTTGGTCTTTGTAAATGTCAATAAGTGGTTAAGTATCAAGATACGCCTTCGGACTTAAACAAATTCGGACTTCGGTAGGAATGCGATGATAACCCTGCCTTATAAAACAGGAGGGAAACTACAATGGCATTTCTTTAAGTGAGATATTGAGCTTATAAATTTACAAGTATAATATAATAAAATTAATCATGTACATGGTGCTATTATGATTTTGAACAATTTAGTTTCATTTGATTAGTTTAGAACTGCAAGCCAAAAAAGTTATGTGGAAAACTCTGTCTTGTATACCGGTATATATTTTATGATAAATTATGAAGTTCAAATGATGTGTATAGTGTATAGTTCAGCTCCCTGTAGTGTGGATGGGCAAAGCAAATTTTGTGTTGCTTCATCCACTAGTAATTATTAAATGTGCAACAAGAGATTTTGAGGCACCCAAATATTGTATCATAATAGTAATTTCAGATAGACTAGACACTCAATAGATTTCTTATCTTGTATTTGGCTACAGAAATACCTTAAAAGAGAGAAAAAAGATGATTCTGATTTGCTTATATTTCAATATAAAACATAGGCTGAATTTCGTATTTGCTCCAATACGAAATTAGAAATTTCAAAATTTTTGTACCAAAGAAACATCAGGCCAAAAATCAGTACTTTCAATTTTTTTAGGGACACCTGATATGTGAAATCTCTCGTTGCACCTTTAACCTTCAGTATCCAACATGTGAATGGTTTATGAATGACCTACCAATTTATTCCCCTAAGATATATCTAATGTACTTGGAATAGAGAAGAAATCTCTTGTTCAGCCATGCTGCTAATGCTATGAACAGATTGGCTATCTGCATTGAACCCAGCTCTATGCTAATCCTGGGAGGGGAACATGCAACATTTTTAGTGTAGAGGGATGCATGCGTCTTCACAGCAGGTTAAATGCTGGAGTTGATAAAAAAAACCAAAGTTTGCTTTCCTTAATCCCCTGGGCACTACCAGCATATAGACATTTTGATTTCAAAGTTACTCAGAAGGCTATATCATGTGATGAGCAAATCAAAGATACTGTAAGTTTATACATAGTTTACACAGACATGAAGAAGCACTATTTTGAGAGTTATTTCATGTTGCGTCCTTAAGTCAGCCAATCAGACAGATTGTATCCAGAGGGTGTTTTGAGTCAATCCCACAATGCACCAGTTTGGGGAAATTTCACCTCAATAGAGTCATGTGATCCCATAAAAATCCTATTCTTAACGCATAAAAATCCTGACTTTAACCCTGATTTTAGCCCACAAAGTGTTAGTACTTAGGGAATTTTTAGCATGATTATGAAATATCTTGTGGTTTTTAAACTTTTGCAACACTTTTTATCCCTAAGTACTGACATGTGTTTTGTACAGTACAGGAACATTGCAGTGCATCATGGGATTGATTCAAAACACCCTCTGGATTGTATCATATGTGGTAGTGCCCAGGGGGTTAGAGCAAAGGCATACAGGGATATTTCCCACAGTTTGTTTGAAAATAATATGATAGGACTTAAAGTGGCACAGGCACATTTTCAACAAAATAAGATATTTCTTCAATTGCTCTGAAATGATAGTATAGGAATATGGAAGAATACAGATATATATTTTATTTTCAAAATATCAAACCATAAAACATATAAGAGGCTAGAAACAAAAAATAAATTTTAGCCCTATTTGTCCGCCTGCCGTAATGTGTCAAATTTCGCTTAGTTTATGAATCACAGACTCATATTCATTGGTATTAAAGCCACAATGGTCACACACTGGTCAAACAGGGTGGATGCCGAGGGAATCAACTCTGGCATATTTTTGTTAGTATTTAACACCATGATCAGCCGTCTCATTAATAAAACCATTTTGTTTACCCATAAAGGCACTGATTTGGGCTTAATCATTTCAAGTGAGGGATATAAAAGCTTAAACACCCATTCAAAAATATCAATTATGAAAAATCTTGAGGGTGCACTATTTTCCAAATGTGCCCGTCTCTCTATAAGCCAAGCTACTGTAACAATGTAACCACCATTGGACATCATGAAATGTACATAGAAAAGTCAGATTAATTTATTTTACTTTCCCGTATGATTTTTAGCATTTGTGTATAAAACATCAAATATGTTTTGTAGATGCTAAATTAAAATCTTCCTGTAGACACTAACTTAGGATCATGTATTCATAGATTAGGGTTGTAATAGAGAGAAAATCTCTTGTTCAGCCATGCTGCTAATGCTATGAACCAGATTGGCTATCTGCATTGACCCAGCTCTATGCTAATCTGGGAGGGGAACATGCAAATTTTTGTGTAGAGGGATGCATGGCATCTACACCGCAGGTTAACATGCTGGAGTGAAAAGTTGATAAAAAAAAAACAAAAGTTGCTTTCCTTAATCCCTCTGGGCACTACCAGCATATCTATCAGCACCAGCATTTTGATTTCAAAGTACTCAGGACGGTATATCATGTGATGAGCAATCAAAGATACTGTAAGGAGTTTGACATAGTGTAAAAGACATGAAGAAGCACTATTTTGAGAGTTATTTTCCTGTTGTGTCCTTTTAAAGGGACACGGCACATGGCACATTTGAAAATAGTGCGCCCTCAAGATTTTTCAACATTTATATTTTTGCATGGTTGTAGGCTTTTATAACAAAAGCCCTCACCCGAAAATGATACGACCAAATCAGCTTCACCTTATGGTAAACAAAACGATTTGTATTTTTATTAATTCGCGTCGCCGGCGACGCGAAATCAGCAGACGACGAAAAAAGCGTTTAACACAATCCGCAGCAGTATGAACTGTTTCCCCACGCTAGGCAATGTTGGATCGCGTCATACCCTTTGTGGTTCTTAATATCAGTGAGTACGAGCAATAAATAGTTATATAATATACAAATTGTTTATTAAAGTTATGGAAAACTTAAAAGTTGCCACAAATTACCTGGATGTCCTATCCTCTGTCAATTGACCTATCTGCTTGGGGGTATGTTATTTTAGTGTAAAAATATCTCTGTTCTTTCAATGGCGAGACTATCATTTGAGAGCAAATGAAGAAAAGACATCGCCGGATAGGAATGGGGACGCCCATCGCTATAGTTTTCTATGAGAGCAGATTGAACTGAAACGTTCCGTTTAAAGGGACATGTTCAAAGTTAAACTTTCGCTGGTTTTAAAACAATCCCCAACTTTATAAATTCCCCCAAAGTTGGTTTTTGTAAAATTATAATACAGGTTTCAATGGGTAATTGAAATTTCCAATATGAACCATTGCCACCCAAGAACCACAATGCCGCTTTGCAAGGATTGTGGTTATATCTATTAGCAACATTGATGATTGGAATTCTGGTTTAGGGGGGAAAGACCTCATTTTGAATTTGTGTTTTCTGGGGGGCCTGAACACTAAATGGAATTGCCATAAACAACAACAACCTATTACAGTAGCATTTCCATACCTACCTCACTATGTGGTAAGGATGATTAATATATCAAGGGCTCAGTTCGGAAGCCTTGGATGGCACGTTAACACAGCTGACCAGCATGTTCTGGGATCCAAATCATACTAAAATACAAGGTGATGTATTTGCTCAATATAATGGTGATTGAAGCTATATTGAAAGGTGCCAGGGGATGTGATGTTATTAGACTCTGATAGCTTACATAATGATATCAATAGCGCGGGTATGGGCCATGCTTATGCGGGCCATTGTGTTATTTACAAGTCTGACTTGTGTGAAGACGGGATTAAATCCAATGTCATAAGTAGCATAAGCTGATGGTTTATTATTGGGGTATTGTATCAGAGCTGCTCATGTAGCCTCTTTGTAGCTTATAAAAGACAAAGGCAGTCATACGTAACTTACAAGCTCCATAAACAAAGGGAAGCGATGGCCATCTCCTGTTTCTTCAGTTAAGTCTAGTAATAAAATGGTCATTGATGGAGGAATACTCTAAGCTTTGCTTTTTACCAGAGGCATACCCCTGAAGTTTCTCAGACTTTTTAATTTTTTCTTTGCTAAAAGGTATTTGGGATATTAAAAACCATTGCGACATGTTAAAGTAGTTGTAAAACACCAACTCAAACTGATGGTGGAAAGATAACTAGACTGATTTATAGAGGGCCTCATTTCTTCCTTATCGGCGCTTATTTGTCATTCATATTTTGTGAAAATGGCCAGTGCCGCTTTAGTAGCCAATCAGACAGAGTGTATCCAGAGGGTGTTTTTTTTTAACGCATAAAAAATCCTGACTTTACCCCTGGATTTTAGCCCACAAAGTGTAGTTACTATGGATTTTTAGCATGATTATTAAATATCTTGTGTGTTTTAAATCTTTTGCAACATTTTATCCCTAAGGTACTGACATTGTTTAGTAAGTTACAGGAACATTGGCAGTGCATCATGGGATTGATTTCAAAACACCTCTGGATTGTATCATACGTGGTAGTGCCCAGGGGGTTAGAGCAAAGGCATAAGGGATATTCCCACAGTTGTGTTTGGAAATAAATGGATAGACACTTAAAGTGGCACACGGCACATTTCAACCAATAGATATTTCTTCAATTGCCTCTGAAATGATAGTATCGAATTTATGGACGAATAACAGATATATATTATTTTCAAAATATCAAACAATTTAAACAATATAAGAGGCTAGAAACAAAAAATAAAATTTAGCCCTATTTGTGCGCCGCCCGTAAGTGTCAATTTCGATTGTTTATGCATCACAGACTCATATTCCTTGGTATTAAAGCCACAATGGTCACACACTGGTCCAACACAGGGTGGATGCCGAGGGAATCAAATCTTGGCATATTTTGTTAGTATGTAACAACACCAGATCAGCCGTCTCATAGGGGGGTGAGTGCACTCCTTCTGCTGACTAGTCATGGCACAACAACATGTGACTTTGACCAGTAACGGATGGTATTTGGCACTGTATGTCGGGACCGCCCTAACAATGTAATTGTATGGTTTTAGTTGCCAGTTCCTGAGTTTCTTTTATAAACTATATTGACACGAATCCGTGCTTACATAACAGTCCATGCTTTACGTACAAGAGTTATTCTATTGAAAGCCAAATGCACCTGGCTTTGAAGAGGACAAAGGAGTGCTTGCTATGATGTAACTATTGGGAGGCGAAGCGCTTCGCGGGGTCTCCCGCTAGCTGAGCAAAACGGGGAGTGATAACTGAAAAAGACCATGTGGCAGGAGATATAGTCCTCGGGCTCACAGTCCGGGCCAATGGTGAACATAGGGCAATCGATTCCAGTCGAATATTCACGTCACCATTAGTGATCACGCTTTATTCCGTTGTCATCTATGGAGCCCGGACTAATAATCAGACTATGATACTTTCACACAGGTAACTGAAAAACAGAAGAGATCACTGAATTGACGAGGTGACACGGTGGCCACACTACCGCAACCACACCAGGCTTGATTAACTACAATTTTGGCATATGGTCCATGTTCCAGCTTGACCCCTCTAGTATTTCTCGGGTCATGTTTGGCTATTGTTATTGCCTGCAATGAGGACGCCTTGATTGGCACTTCTTGGAAAAACTATTTGCCAAAAACCGTATGAAGTACCTCACGCAGAATTTATGACCAAATCACCGATGACAGTTTCACATTTTTGTGTTTTGTCAAAAAAAAAAACCAAACAAACCAAATCATTTGATTTCGTGTTACACTTTAAGCTCATGAGTTTCCCCTTGCCGGCCGGACATCCGAATAAATTAATTTGGTGGAGTTATTATTTTGACAAGGGCACCACTAAAATCAAGTAGGGACAAGTTGTAAATTGCTTGACATGAGGGCATGAGATGCACCAGATTGCTGTAATAACTACCATAAGGGGGGGCCTTCCATCTTGAAGGTGTCGGGTATGTAAGGTGTTAATATTTGCACGCTGAGCCAATTCTGTATAAGTTATAACACATAAGTCATAGTGGCATTCGCGTTGACTTTCCCAACTATTTGTAGGCCCTTTGGGATGCCATCTAATAACAAACAACAAAGGCTATGTCTTCTTTACTCATTTAAAATGCATTTTCAGCACTATGAAACTAAATAATTGGAAATGTGGTTATAACAAGAAAAGACCAAAAATTGACCAAATTCATCTTGAGCGAGTATACTCGCCTGCCGCAAGCAAAGAGTTAAGACACCAATTTTCAGCAATGCTCACCCAAAGACCCATGTATTTTGCAAATGTCCCCAAAGACCCCCATGCATGTTTTTTGAAAGTTTCCACTGTCACCTAACCATCTAAAGACCCCCTTTTTGGGAAGAAACACTTTCACCAAATGGCAAAGACCTCTATTGTTTGAGTCGTATGGTACCGATATGCCCCGGGTTGGAAGCCACAGCCAGCTTACACCCATCTGCATTTCATTATGTGATCCGTCCCGGGTCTACGTACGTCGCGTAAATATTCCCTAAAGGAATGGTGTTACAACACATTACTGAACGATAACACCATGTATACAAGTGAGTGTACACGTTTTACAATCGTGTTACATGTTAACATGTTCTTAAAAAAACGTGGTTTGTTTTGTAGTTGTTTAAGCTGTTTAATGTCTGGTCAGGATCAAAGTGCAAATAACTGTAAAAGGGACCTTGAAACGTTGCAATACCTGTAAAAAAAACATCGTTTAAACTGTGTGAGTCCAGTGCCAGTCAAAACCCTGTTATTGTAATGAACATTTGTAAAAAAGTTCTGTAACAAACCCGATTAAATTCTCGGCAACAGGGTAAGTTGAAATCGGCCGCCGCCAATTTGATACACCACGTGCTTACACATTAAAATGATTGCAAGCAAAATTTAAATGCCATTAAAACATAGGGGTGTCACCTGAAAACCAAAACTTCATCTCCTAACGAGCATAATTTCTACATCAAATGGTGATTGATATAATCGTTCTCGGGACGACCTTCGTGAATTTTGGTAAAATATGGGTAAAGTCTGCAGCAGAATTTCGCATTTTTGCATTGCGATGATCAAACTCGTGAGGGATTATGGGTTAGTCTGGCAAGTCGAAAATATCCAAACGACAGCATTTTGATTAGTCTCAGATAGGAGTCCGCAGGCGGCGGTAGCGTCTCACTTAATTAAAACCATTTTTGGTTACCATAAAGCACTGATTGGGCTAACTCATTTAAGAGTGGAGGGATATAAAAGCTTTTACACCCATTCAAAACATACTAAATTATGAAAAATCTTGAGCGGTTGGGTTGCAAATATTTTCAAGGCTGGCCCGTCTTTATTAAGCCAAGCTACTGTAACAATGTAACCACCATTGGACGTCATGAAATGTACATAGAAAAGTCAGATTATTTATTTACTTTCCCGGATGATTTTTTAGCATGTTGTGTGATAAAAACAAATATGTCTTTAGATGCTAAATTAAGATCTGCCTGTAGCACACTAACTTAGGATCATGTATCAGAGATTTAGGGTTGTAAAGGGGTCAGAGGTCAAACAGACCAAACATGCAAAATAAATACGTAAAGTGTTAGGCATTGTATTTCACATGTGAAATACCCATTGACTAAGAGTTGTGTTCATTGGATGACATGCTTCAATTCAATGTCCCTTTATGGGTGGCGAGATAACTCAACATATTATTTGTTAAGATGTTGCTTTTTCCCTCATTACCTCTTTTTCAGGTTCCACTTTTCATGTCAGATTCAGTTTTCCAGAAACTTTTTTTTTTTTGTAAAACTTGCCCATCTCTTTACCGTAATCCATATTACCCCCGCCCAATCACAATGTCTGTATAGGATTTGCCACAGCTAAAGAACTAGGGATGTTTATTAAGCCCTTATACAATGTACAATCCAAATGGAGAGTATATTATCCAACTCTTCTGACACTTGTTTATAACATGTAATTTAAAAGTTGAATTCAATTGGAACCAACTTGTGACATGGGTGCACCAGTGATCCCTTCATATGTTGAGAGGTCAGAGGCATGTGCCAAGTCAAAGGTCAGGTTAGTGTCAACTTGAAATAGGCTAAAAATGTCAAATTTCCGCATTGAAAAGTTGAAGTTCAATTTGGGAACCAACTTGTGTCATAGGTTGCACCATTCGAGATCCGCTCATATGTTGATGAGGTCAAAGGTCATATCCAAAGGTCATATAGTGGCCCACACTTATTTTCTTTAATATAAAGAGTGCGAAAGCCGAGAACCAGAATTCTAGTTTACTTGTAATGTGTACTTTTGTCAAGAATTTCTACAACGGAAAGCGTACAGCTTAGAACAAAAACTATTTAATAAAACTCTAACAGGTGATGAGGGATTCTTACCTGCATCCTCTTGTGATGACGTCTCCCGTGACAAGTTGTATTAGGACCTTTAAATTAAAAACACAAGTGAACTGGACTGGTTTTGAACCAGCAACTTGCTTTATACGAATGTGATACGTCAACCACTACTAAGCAGGTGAATGTTATCACACGCGTCATCTTTCTTCCTCTCCTTTCACCATTGAGGTTCCGGGTTCGATCCTCGTAGGGGTCATTCCTCGGCAGTTTATGTGAATTTCAGTTTCTCGATCTTGAACTATTCTGCAGTTTTTTGGAGTACTCAAGTTGCTTTCCTCCCTCCTGCTTCTAAAAATCAAGCTTCTTGGCATAAATCTGTTCTGGTACTGGTTTATTATTGATGTGTTAGCACGTTTATAACTGCCGCCGCACTCGCAACAAATATCAACTTTTCTATCTCACCTCTCCCCTCCTCCTTTCCATCCCGCATTCCTCTCTCCATCATCCACATACATGCACAACACCAACAACACTAACCATTTGTACCTTTTGTTCTAATTGTCACATAGACAATGCTAATTAGTAACCCGCAAGAATTGGCCCCCTTTAAAAGTCCTATAGTTATCAATGATCACAGTTTTGTTTTCACATTTGGTATGTTACAATTTCAATTTAGCTAACTTGTATGTTTTCATCTGATGGATGTGTTATTTCCTTGCTTTAAATAAATAAAAAATGGAAATTTGATATAAATAGTCTAATTATTGAAGTCAGTGTGGTAGTCATTGCGGTATAGTCTTTTGAGGATTCTGGGAAAATTTCAAACTAGACATGTACTACTGTGCTTCCAAAGAACGCACTAACCCTCATGCGTTTCGGCATTGGCCACATGCCTTTGTTGACACAAAATCTGGAACACGCTCATATGGCCTTGGGTCGGGGATGTTCTGACCCAGTCTAGGGATTATAGCAATGATTTGGGGCAGACCGGTAAAAGGAGGGTTAGAGCGATTTGACCTGTAATGACCTGTTTGCCCTTTGAGACCCCAACTGTGTATCACCCCATATGGGCCGTGTGTCAGTGTTTTCTACCAAATCTAGTGATTAAGGAATTGATTTGTGGCAAAACAACAAAAACGGAGGTAAGAGCAACTGACCTGTAATGACCCGCCTGCGTGACCTTGACCCTAGTGAACACCTTGTATACACTTGGGTCAGGTTATTCTGACGAAGTTTTGTTAAGATCAGCCACGTGTAATACCAGTAGCATTTTGAAATATTGAGAGGGGTATAGAGAGACTGCCCCTGTTTGACCCCAAATGACCTTGGATTCAAACTCTTGTTAACACCCCAGATAGCCAGCACCTGGCAATCACTGTGACCGCAACGACATCAATAAGCACTGGAGAAGGAAAAGGGTGTTAGTGCGACAAATGGACCGCTATTGACCCTACGTGACCCCTTTGGTCAAACTGTGAACACCTCTATTAGGGGTTGGGTCAGGGGGTTCTTGTGACAGAACTAGTTGCATTGGGTGAAATATGGGAGAGAATAAGCATTCTGAAAAGTGTTGGAAAAAAGAAAAACGCCAAACCTTAGGCTTGACGCCTAAGTAATCACAGCAGCAAGTTATCTGTTAAACCATTAAAGGTTTTGGGTGACATATCGTAGCCAATGGACATAGTGTGCCCGATTTCCCAGAAAAAATTGTAATTTGTTTAATTACACCTCACTGTGAGTCGGGGGAAGAGTAGGGAAACAGTTTGAACTATTTTCCTACGGAATGTCAACTTGTAATTGGAATCGGTAAATGAAATAGCATGATTAATTCATGAGGTGTAATATAATGGATACACATATTCACACAGAGAAGCCACTCAGTACATTTCAAGTATACAAGGTAAATCAGTATTAATTCCCAGTTTGAAAAGTAATCATTATGTTAGAGCACATGTGGTCCAGGCAAAGTGCAGGACTTTTGGCCTAGACTATCAGCTACTATCAGTCCACTGCAGGAAGCCTCAACATGTTTCCATGCTGGATGAAGGCCTACCCTTCCACGCGGGCTAGTGTCGGGTTGGAAGGGAGCCTATAACCACTGAAAATTGTGAATCCCTGACTCAAGGTTCATATAGGGTGTTCACATTTGGACCCTAAGGGTCAATAAACGGTCATTGTCTTGCTACACCCTTTTCCCTAACTTCTCCCACAGTCGCATGTGCTATCATGCCATCGGTCACAGTAATTGCCAGATGCCTGGCCAGATGGGGTGTTCACAGTTTTAACATAGTCCGGGTCAAAGGGGCAGTCTCTCTTATCCCTCTTAATATTTC